>CAOKZL010001862.1:0-270860 GCA_948472985.1 Iguana delicatissima | reverse complement strand
CAAGGGTTTTCATTATTTGTGATGCATGTGGAACAGGGACTAGTTGATGCAGCCTCAGTTAAATCTCATACATTTACCAAACGAAAGGAACAAACTTCTAAAAAGAGCTAAAATTCTTTTAAACAGACAGCTGCCAGTTTGGTGATGCAGGTTCCCTGCTTCCCTGACCCTGCCTTCCTTCCAGTGTCCCAGCTACCTGGTTCATGTGGTATATTTTTTTTTTCTTTGCAAAACTGTGCAGTTGCTCAACTTGGGCATGTTGCAAGACTTCCACCCATCATTTTGACATGTTTTTCCTGTTTTGCCACCATTTTGGCATTTTGTTCTTCTGGAGTCAGTTTTCCTGCCATGTCACCATGGAGGCATTTCCCTCTTCCAGAGTCACAATTCCCCCAAAAGTTTAAAAAAAAATACAGGGGAAAGGAGTAAAAGCAAGGTTGTTCACCTGCCCACCCTGCTTGAGGATAGGAAGGGGAAAGGGGGAGAACAAAGCTCACTGACACCACATGACTGCCTCAGTATCAGAACTATAGCTGGATGAAAGGATCGCATGAATAGGCAATAGTAGAAAAGCAGCTTTGTTGGAGCCATTCGTGGATATGTCCTGTGAATGAAAAGAATCAACCCAATAACAATAGGAACGTAATCCAACAACAGGAGAGTAACAACATCATGTGATAAGGAGGGCTCAAACACAGAACTAAGCCAATGCAAATGTGCAATAAAACTGGAAAGTGATCAATGTCTCAGAGTGACATATGCACAACATGGAATCTACCTTCTTCTGATTTTGGCCCAGTACATTTGACATTAAGCTGGAGATGCTTGGTGCAGCAGTTGTCATGCATAGATTTCCATGGTAATTTCTCTGTGATCATTTTGATCAAGGCTAACTTACATGGCTGTGACAGAAGACTGGGAAGTCCCAGCAGCCTGTTTCATTCCCTCCAATAGTGGACTCAGTTGAGTGCTGAGCGGAATGAGAAAGAACATAAAGAAGTACAAAATATTAAAAGCAAAAGTGGAAGTGCCCCACAAATAACACAGTCCACTGATCAGTGGCTTCTACAATCTCCAGTTTGAAATGGAATTTAGAAAATAAAAATGGAAAAAATGAAAAAAAATTCAGAAATGACAAATGAGGAATCTGGAAACCAGATGGAGAGTGGCTTAGGGAGCTACGTATGTTTAGCTTGATGAAAGAAGGTTGAGAGAGGACATAATAGCCATGTTTAAATATTTGAAAGAATGTCATGTTGAAGATGGAGAAAGCTTGTTTTCTGCTGTTCCAGAGACTAGAATATGAAGTAATTGCTTCAAACTACAAAAAAGAGATTTCACCTAAACATCAGTAAGATGTAAGAGCCAGTTGATAGTGGGGTGTGGTGGAGTGGTGTGTGGTGTGGTGTGGTGTGGTGTGGTGTGGTGTGGTGGACTCTCCTTCTTTGGAGGTTTTTAAACAGAGGCTGGACGGCCATTTGAGTGTGTGTTGCTGCATGGCAGAATGGGGTTGGACTCAAGGGTCGTTGTGGTCTCTTCCAGCTCTATGATTCTGTGATTCTATGACTAACCATTTTAGGGGAAATAATTATGTCTTCTGTTTTTATTTCTTGCCTTTATAGTTTAATTTTTATGCATTCTTACTGATGAGAGCATTCAGTTTCAAATTTCAAGGAATGAATATGGGGCAGTGCCATGCACTGGCTTGCTTCAGACTGTAACAACTTGCACTATACGATCATAGTCACGGAGCTGAAATGAACTTAGAAATGAACTCAGGCATGACAGACATATAGTTGCCAATCCTCATTAAAAGATAAATCCTTAAGATAGCAGCTCTCCTTGATCTCATTTGGAACTCTCTTTTTAAGTCTAGAGCATGCAGTCCTGCATATACTTACCTGGGAGCAACTCCTACCGAACTCAGAAGAGCTTGCTTTCAAGCAGACGAGTGCCAGATTTCACTTACTCAGATGTGTGCATTTCTGCTTTTCATTATCCAGAAATAGCTCTCTCAATAAGCAATTTTTTTAATTTACAGGGTTATTTTTTTTTAAAAAAAATCACATATGAAATGTCTCATAGTTTAGGATCCTTCACTTTCAGTGAACATGCATGCACATTCCATGTTTACAAGGCTAATAAAGTGCCTTCAGATGTTTTATGAATTCCAGCAACTGGAAAAGACATTTTACTCCTTTGAATAAGCCATAATGACTTAAACCTCAAAGGTGCCTGGTTAGCAAATCCATTGCTTAAAAGTTGCAGATGTGTGCATATGTTTTTTTAGCAGCTCATTCAGTGATAGGCTTGAGCGATTTTCCACATGTTCATTTCGTGGCTATATTTACAGATCACAGCTTAGTTTTTAAATATCAGGAGAAATATAGAGAAGGGCACTGAAAATGAGGTGATAGTTTTATTTAAGGGAAAATTGGGGTGAGATATGTTTTCAAGGGCTTGCTAGAATCAATTTCCTCTCTTTCCACTTATTTCCCAAATGTATTTTGTAGGTTCATATCTAGCTGGGTCAGAAGCCACATGATAGCTTGTCTGTCTCTGGCACTAGGTCATGAAATCTGATTATAACAATTGGTTTGCTGGTTTCCCTGATAAGTTCTGAACCCTTCTACTTTAGAGCATAAGATGGAAATTATAAGTCGTTATTATCTACTGTCAAGTTGACTTTGACTTATGGAGACCCTATGAAAGAGAGATCTCCACGAAGCTTGGTCATCACTTGCCCTGCTCACTTCTGGCAAACTCAGAGCTGTGGCTTCCTTGTTTGAATCAGTTCTACTGCCTTCCACTTGACAACCATTATCACTTTTCCAATGAGTCACATCTCATGATAGGTCCAAAGTACAACAGACTCAGTTTTGCATCTTTTGTCTTTTGTTATCTCTCTGGGGCTGCATCTAGTGATCATACTGGCATAAATAAAAAATCTAGACAGCCAGTTGCACCAGTGCCTTTCCACCTTCTTCTTCCTCAACTTGTTTCTCTTTCTCATCTAGATCCTCCCACTCTGTTTTCTTTGGCTCCCTAAAGAACACAGAAAAGACATCAGCAGTATCTTCAGTATCTTTTCCACAGTAGCCTGTGATAAATTATCACCTAACTCCATATTGGAGTCCCCAAACAGTCTGGAACCCCTCTATACTGATTAACAAAAGGGTGCAGCACAAGTCCTAGAACCCCAGTCAGCCACTGTTGCCTCAAAGGTTCAGGAAAGCCCAGCGTGGACCACACGTAACCAAGGGGGTGCCTGAGAGGGGCCTGGAGAAAAACTCTGTGCCCCAGCCAAACCCTGCATTGCCCGTGCCCTCACGTGCTGCACCAGGCTGTCCCACCAGATTATTACATACCCACCACGGCCAGCTCTGCGTGCCACATGCAGAGCCTCAGCACTTCCTTTCCTCAGAGTGTGCCGTAATTGGCAAACTCACCTGCAGGCTCCCGTTCAGTTTCTTCATGGTCAGTGTCCCCTGCGTCAAGAGGCTGCCCCTTTCTCACCATGGCTCATCAGCCCACGACTTCTTGCCCAGTGCCTCTAAATGGAACAAAACTATCTGCTTTAATGTATCTTTGCTCCCTTTCTTAGATCCTGCCATGAGGCTAGGCCCTACATCTCTCCAACTCCTCAAGCTTTCTAGGATAGCCCCCTGTCTGCGCATTCCCCTTTATCCTTCGAAGAGCCAGCAAACACAGGGAGTGCTGCTGGGCCAAGAGTTTCCTGGTTTGGGCCTTGCTCTTGGATGGCCCTCTGCCCTTTGAAGCCATAACATCTCCTACTCCAACACCTAAAGACCCAGCTGCTGCCTGATACTGGCTTAGAAGGGAGTCCCTATGCAATGCTGGCCAAATGCTGCCTGCCACCAGACACTAAGGCCCTTTTCGCACCTTATCTTCATTGCGGCAGTGGGGAGCGGCGCTCGCGCGAGCAGCTCACAACAACCCTTCTGCCTCCCGCATCGGCTTCCTGGTAGCACGACCATCTTGCTAGTGTCTGCCCTTTCCTTCCGCAGTGCAGTCTGGGAGCTGTAGGCTACGCTGGGGGAAGGAAGTGGGACTGGCCCGGCTCGCCGAAGCACTGCACGCAGGTAAATGTGTGAGGGCGCCACGAGCATTGCGTGAGGGCGCAGTATTTTCGGCTTACAGCCGAAAATAAAAAAATGTGCTGCACCCCGCTTTAGTGGGAGTGCGTCGTACAGAGCGATGCTCCCATTCACGCGATGCTCAAGGGGCACTCACACAAAAAAAATGTATGCGAAAAGGGCCTAAAACTTAAAAGCAGCCTTTCCGGCTTGCCTATGGTTAACACCTATCTAGGGCTGAGCAACTGTGGGGGCTGGGCTGGGCTGGGCTGGGCTGGACTGGACTGGGCAACCACTAGATCTGGATCTCAGTGCTTAGAAAGTTTCTTTTGTATTACAGTTGCAGAATTTCCACCAAGTTAGGCCATACTGGCAAGAGGGTTGTAAGAGTTACTAAGAAGATTAGATTTGATTTAAAGTACTTTGGTACAGTTGGTCCTCCAAAGATGAGAAAGGGCTTAGATGCAGATTGTGGAATGGAAAGTAAGAAAAAATAGAGGAGACACTGCTGGAGAATGAGAAAAAGGAAAAGATGAGAAGACGCTTAAATGTAGATTGGGGGGTGGGAAGTAAGAGAAGGTAGAAGAAACGCTGCTGGAGAAGGAAAAAGTGGCAAAGATGGGAAGTGGGGCTCAGAGGTGGATCACTGAGTGGGAATGCAGAGGAAGTGCTATTGGTGGTGGGGAGAAAGGAGGAAAGATGGGAAGTGAGACTCAGAGTTGGATCACATGTTGGGAAGTAAGAGAAGGCAGAGGTGTTGTTGTTGGGGGACAGAAGATGGAGAGGAGAGGGATTAGGGGGACCAGGAACTGGATCAGCCACTGCTGCTGCTGGGGCTAGTTAGTCCTAGGAGTGGAAAGGGCTTTTAAAATCTTATTTTAGTTTTACAAACTATACCCACTGGGTACCATGATTGAGATAATAGTTGCATTCCACTTGCTCTTAAATACAGAGAGAGAGATGAATCATAGAATCATAGAGTTGGAAGAGACCCCAAGTGCTATCAGGTCCAACCTCTTGACATGCAGGGATACACAATTAAAGCATTCCTGAAAAATGGTCATCCACCATCTGTTTCCAGGCTTTTTACTGTGTTGGTCACTCTCTTCTGGACACATTCCAGCTTGCCAATATCTTTCCTGAACTGTGGTGCCCAGAACTGGAAACAGTATTGCAGGTGGGGGTTTGACCAAAACAGAATAGAGTGGTACTGTCAGTTCCCTTGATCTAGACACTATACTCCTATTGATGCAGCCTAGAATTGCATTGGCTTTTTTAGCTGCTGCATCGCACTGCTGACTCATGTTCAGCTTATGGTCTACTAAGACTCCCAGATCACTTTCACATGTACTGTGGTCAAGCCAGGTGTCTTAGATCTGTACATTTCATTTTTTTTTCTGCCGAAGTGTATTACTTACATTTCTCCCTGTTGAAATTCATTTTGTTAATTTGGGCCTAGCTCTCTAATTTGTTAAGATCATTCTGAATTCTGATCCTGTCCTCTGTGGTGTTAACTACCTTCCTAAATTTAGTGTCATCTGCAAATTTGGTAAGAATGCTCTCTATTCCATCCTCTTTGGGTTCAGCTGGTCAACCAGTTACAAATCCACCCAACAGTAGCATTGTCTAGGCCAGATTTTACTAGCTTGTTCACAAGAATATCATGGGGGACTTTCCAAAGGCCTTACTTACATCAAGATATGCTATATCTGCAGCATTCCCTTCATCTACTCAACTAGTAACTCTATCCAAAAAAAAAAAAAAATGAGATTAGTCTGGCATGACTTGTTTTTGAAAAACCAATGTTGACTATTGGTAATCATAAAGACTGTCTGTTGAATGATGTGTTCTAAAATGTTTCCCAGTATTGGTGTCAGGCTGACTGGGGGGTGGTTGTTTGGGTCTTTCTTCACCCCCTTTTTGAAGATGGGGACAATATTTGCCCTACTCCAGCCTTCTGGGACTTCTCCCATTCTCTGTTAGATCTGGAGCAGCAGAACAGACCTGCTCTCTCCTCTCTGTGACAGTGCGTCAGATATTTAAACAGTACACTCATGTCATTCTCAGTCTTTTGACCAGGCTAAACATGCCAAGCAACTTCTACTCCTTCGTATGTTTTGTTCTCCGTATCTCTTATTGTTCTTATTGCTCTTCTCTGAACCTGCTCCAGCTTGTCCACCACATACAGCATAAGATCACGTGATCTCCCATCTCCATAAACTGCTCTTTAAAATCCAAGATATAGCTGTGTTGGTCTGTTGCACTCTGAATAGATGTGAAGGCATTCATGAACTCCCACCTATTTCATGGCTTGCATCTGGTGAATAAACTCCAGCATCTGATGCAATGACATTTGCTTACCCCTTTGACATCTGTCTACACTGCTTTGGTACCTTGGTCTTGACAGCCCTACTGGCCTGTCAGCTGCAACCACTGTATTCTGCTACACAGGCAACCATCAAACACCTTAATTATCTCTCAGTCTTCAATCAGCCACGACCAAAAGTGACCACGAATGTATCTATTACAGGCTCAGGGCCCATAGAACCTACCCAAGTGAGTTCATCTGAGTTATCGGTGCCTAGGAGCTGGTGCTAGTCATCAGAGGATTTCAGCTATTTGAGGCAATGCTGACTGGTGGGTACCTAGGGACAGCATGCCGACTTTGTACTAAGTATGCAAGCAAGGTGGCACATCATTCCACTCTGGTAAACCTAATGCTACAATTCTGAGCATGAAGCAGAAAATTCACAGATACTCAAAGGCAGGATGGGACTGTCATCCATGAACGGGTTCAACCAAATTAAGGCATCAGCTTGCTCACTAGCTGTAGGAGATCTCTTTGATGGAGATGCTATCATTGGGGCAGGGTTGGGAGAGAGGAAGAGGAGGAGGACATCCAAGTTTGAAAAGAGACATTGGACTAACTTCTCATCATGTCATCGTAGTCTCATCAGCTGTATTTTCCACTCTGCTTCTCCTCTCATAGTGCAACTCATATCAGAATCTAAATCTTTCCATATACCCCAGTGGAAAGGTTCAATACCTGGATCTTGCCACTCTGAGGCTCAGAGCATCTTAGCAGTGTAAGGGGCTACTAAAAAACCACCCATTATGAGATCCAGTGATAATAAAATAATATTTTTCTCATCTTTCTGGGCTAACTTTATATTTTTAAATTCTACAGTTTTGCTTCTTTGGATAGTTTCTATTTCCTGCTTCGGTTCTCTAGTTCTTAATTTCTACCTTAACTACCCTTTTCATGATTAAACATTGGGTCGTTGTCTCTTTCAGTGAAATCTGTGTTCTGTATTCACTGACCTGTTGATCAAAATCTTTCTGAAGGCCCCCCTCACTTTTGCTCTTCCTTGCCACTATAAAGAGTTCCATCATGATCACTTTCTGTAGTTCTCTCCCAGCTTGTGAAGCCCATGGTTTCTTGTCTGATCTTACAGTACCAGTGCAGCAGCGTTATTAGTGATATTAGTATTATATTTATATCCTGACTTTTTCTCAGTCCAGGACTCAAAGTAGCTTGCAAAGATTTGGACAGTTGCAATTTTAAATTTAAAATGTGTCTTACAATATATATATATAATTGAACTTAGAACAGGCTTAAAAGCAGTTAAAAGCAAGACAGAAAAGCAAGAAAACTGCAGAAAGGTTGCAGAAAATAACTAAAAATGGGAACGAAAGATTTTGGAAACGTGATGAAAAGATGGGGTCATTTTATCATATGTTGTGGACCTGTAAGGTAGCAAGGAAGTTTTGGAAGGAAATGCATGATAAAATTCAAAGAATTTACAATTTAAATTTTGAAATGAAGCCAGAGTTTTATTTGTTAAATATGTTGGGGCAACACAGAGAGATAAGATGTCATCAGAAGACATTGTTATATTTGATAACTGCTGCAAGATTGACATATGCACAATATTGGAAAGAAAGGAACCATGTTGATGTAAAAGAATGGAAATTAAAAGTTCTGGATATGATAGAGATAGAAAAGCTAACATTTTCACTGAAAAATAAATCTATCCAGAACTTTGAAAGGGAATGGAGAGAAGTCTTAAATTGAATAAAGAAATAGTAATAAGAAAAAAAAAAAGAATAAAGCAAGATTGTATGTAATACAAGGCAACAATGTAATAAGGAAATGTGACAAAGCAGCAATGTAGCAGTGTAAGATGCAACAGTGTATGATTACCTTTTGAAAGGAAGCTATGTATGAATGGAATGTAAATAAGCAAACTCAACTGGAAAAAAGAAAAAAGTTTGGAAGTGGAGAAGGGTTTTTTTTTTTCCCCTTTAAACTTTAATAAAAATATTAAAAAAGAAAAAAGAAAACTGCAAATGAGCAGGACGATACATTCTGAAAGGTCTGTCCCCCAAGTAATCAGCCCTCAAAGGCCTGCAAAAACAAATAAGTCTTCATCTGCCTGTGGAAGAACAGGAAGGAGGATGCCAATATAACTTCTCCAGAAAGAGCATTCTGAAGCCTGGGAGCAGCCACCCAAAAGGCCCTGTCTCCTGTGTTCCCACCAGATGTACCTGTGAGAATGGTACAGGCAGAAGGGACTCTCCAGAAGAACTCATATGGTGTCTTCCTCATGACAGTATCTTCTGCTTGTTGCTTTAGTTAGCTCATGACGTTGTGAATGAGTCCTCCTTACCTTGATTTTCATGTAGAGTGACACTGTGTAGATACAGGAAGCCCCATCTTTTGACATCTCATTATCTGATGACTTTCTCTTTTGACACTTCCAAATTAAGGCCTAATGCCGTTAATTCAAATGGGGGTTCCACTCTTTCATCATGTCTTCTTGCCTACTGAGGCTTTCTTGGAACTTTTCGCATGTATGCACCACTTGCAAAGCAAGCTGAGAGAGGAGGAAAACATACTAAACCAGCTGAGAAACTTTGCAAGCAGTGCACGCGTTGTTGCTCCCAAGTGAGCCTCATAAATCCTTCATGCTCCCTTTAGTTCCACTTTTCAATCAATTCCATTTTCTGACATTTTTCAGACCCTAACCTGTCAGAGAAGTGGGGAAGCCATCTTGAAAGTGGAATAATCGCGTTATAAGAGTGTGGTGCAGAAATGGACTATATATACTTTGCAGTTCCATTTGGGATAAGACAGTGTTATCAGCATTTGTCCAGAACCTTTCTTTGCATTGGAGGTTGCACTACACATTCTCAATGGCAAGCATGTACTAGTCTCCTTTGTCGCTTGCTTTTTCTGTTCCACATTTGCCTCACTGTTTCTTGGCTTGCCTTGAGAAGCACCTTCCAGTGTCCTTTCAATGGCTAGCAGGATGGCTGGTGAAGACTGTTTGTTTCCATTGCCTAAGAAGTCAGTCAAGAAAAGCTATGACTGCAGCAACTGCTTTCCTACAAGGAATATCTCTCCAAGGCCTGTGTACACTCCAGCATTTCACAGATGAAAACTGGGATGTATGTTGCCAAGCAACATTGGAGCATGGTCAAGGTGGCAAAGGTTATTAATGAAAAACAGAAAGTGGGTGGCAGAGGATTAATTGGACTGTCCCTTCCAAATGAGAACAGTTGGAGAAGATGGACTTATGTAGGTCTTGATCACAGCTCTCAGCACAGCCTGGTTAGGAGAGCCATTGGCTGACATTTGGTAGATGTGGTACCTGGGTTATGATTATGACCACTATATGTGTGAGTCACAGACACAGGGGGAAAAAATTGCTTACATGCAACTGTGGTTCTCTGAGTGTTCATCTGTGAACTCACACAAATCACTTTCTTCTCTTCCTTCTATGCTTCATGCCTGACATTTTGCAGCAGACTCAGAACTGCGGAGGGAGAAATTCTGAGGCACATCTAGATTTGCATGGTTTAGGTTGCCAGGATGGGAAATCTTGCCCAAAGCTATTGAGCTCAGGAATGTTCTGATCATGGCAGTGCACTGGCACAAGATCCGTATGTGTGAGCTCACACATGGCCACTCCAAGAACCAGTGACAAGTAAGCAACCTTATCATGTTAGGTATATGTGTCATCTTCTCCCTACTTTCTCCAGTGAAGATAAGGGATAATTCATACAGTTCACTTGACAAGGGAAATAAAGAAGTGCATTCTTCATGGAAGGAGATTTCATGTTAATCTAACATGCTAAAGCAGTTCATGTTAAGAAGAGTTAATTGGATGTGCTGAAGCAGTTCACTTTGCATTCTGCCCTTTTTTTTTTCTCCTTTTCCTGATTGTTGTTTTAGTCTGTCTCAAATGCACATACAGGTGCTGCAACTTAATGAACCCCCAAGCAGTGCTCTTTGGTAGTGTGATACCTCATTCCCCAGGAGCTGCCTCCATCTGCCCTCATAGCTGCGTAGGGAGCTGTTTAGATGATGATGGAAATCTCCAAAGCCATTACCAAGTGGCAGCAGAGGGCCTACTGCAGACAGCCTAATGGACTAATTTGTAATTGGGAGAAGGAAATGGCTGAGCAGTCTCTGGCACAGGAGGAAGAGGAGATGGCTTATGTGTGAGAGAGGGAGAATGGAAATGTACATGCTAAATGTGATAAATGAACATAAATTGGTTATTTGTACTGTTGGTTTCACAAGGCCCTCATCACTCCCGGGAATCTGAAAATGATGCTGAAAATCTAGAGAAGCAAAAAAACAAAAATACAAATAAGAGATGATGTAGAAGAAAAGGGTGGGTGGAGAGCTGAAGAATTTACAAACAGTACATCCGATCTACGGACACACGCACAATCAACACAAGCATTTATTTGGTCAGTCTGCCTGTGAAATACCATGTCTGGTTCTGGATAATATGTTTAAAGAAGGAAATTGACAGACTGAACAAATGCAGATGACCTGCCTATTGAGGGATTTGGGAACCTAATTCCCTCATTGGGCTTCACCTAGCACGTTTAGCCTGGAGAAGGCCCACCTCAGGAAGCAGCGGCTCTGCAGTTCTAGGAACATGTCTTCCTGAAAACCTACGCACACAGACACCATATATTCTGCATCCAAGGCTGGTCCAAGTCATTCTGCTGCCTAGGTGAAGGATGAGATTCTCCCTGCTCTAGATTCTCAGTTTGAAGCCCAGTGGATTTCAAGTGAAGTTTATTTCACAAGAAATAATGGGAGAGCAACTTGCTAGAGTCCCTGGGGGAGGTAACTGAGATAACATAGAAGAGATACAGAGCCATACCCTTCAAAAAATTGCTACTTACTGTTCACCTTTCCTGTCCAATGCAGGGACTGGCCATGCCTGTATTCCATCCGATTTTTCATTGCTGCTGTTATATTTTAAAAAGCAGTTCTTTATGTATTCCATTTCCTAAAAGCAGCCATTAAAAGGTGCTGCACTCTAAAATGAAACAGCCGCAGATCCTGGCCACCTCACTGACTCCTCCATATTCACAAAATAACAGAAACCAGCAGCATACGCTAAAAGTTGATACACCTCCATCATTTGGTTAAGCCACAGCTCTGCAGCTGAAATTAGGGTTGCCACTTCTCAGAGCCTGACTGCCCTCCCTTCTCTAGTTCTCAAGTCAAGCAGGAAGAATCTCAGGGCAAAAGCACACTGGACAAAAAGGTGTGAGCAGATGTTTTCTTTTTGCTAGACTTGGATCCTTAGCACACCATGCTGTTATGCTGGGTAGTACCATTTGGAAACTGCTTCAGCTGTGCTCACAACGATAGTTGATTGTTGACACTGCGTGTCACACCCTTGCCCCATATGCCTTGCAATCGTGTGATTTGTACATTTTTTGATTTGTACTAATGCCATTATCACCACCCCATTTTTCTCACCTTGTGATTTGTGATTGGTTTGCGTGTGTGTGTGTGTGTGTGTGTGTGTGTATCTGTAATAATGCTATTATGGTGTGATGTTGTTACAGTATACCCTTCACTGCCCAGATTCCTCATTGTGATTGGCGACACAGGAAGAGAAACAGATGGCCACTTTTGATACCTTTCTCCTGTGAAAAACAAAAGTGCTTATCACACTACTCAGTTGTTTCAGGTTGACCTGTTCAAAACTGCTTCCCTTGTACTCATGAAGCTGTAATAACACTGTCACAGCATGACGTCATTACAGTGCACCCGTAACTGTCCAGATCTCACGTTGCGAGAGGTAACGCAGGAAGAGAAATGGACCATACCATCCTCCACCAATTTTGATGTCTTTCTCTTGAGAAAAACAAAAGCACTTATCACACTAGCCAATTGTTTCAGGTTCTCATTTTCAAAAATCACTGCCCATAATATTACTATTTTGACATGATAGCATAGTGCTATTAAGACTAATGTTTTTAAAAAATAATGCTGGGCTGGTAACACTGTGATACTACGGGAAAGCGGTGGAGAAATCTTTGGAAAACACCACCATGCAGTAAGGGTTTCTGAATAGTGACATGCAATAGTTAACAGGTTAGGACTGCAGCACTATTGCCTTATTAGAGGAAGTTATAAAAAATATAGAAGAAAATCTGAAAGAGTTTCAAGTGTGTAGACCACAGAAACCACAGATGTTATCTTGGAGGTCTTATCCTGCCTGCCCAGCACCAGTCCTTGTCTCAGGTTTCCCTGCTGGAGAGCTCCTTGGGACTCCCAAGGGAGGGACTACCAGGCCACGCTCATGCCATACCCGCTAATTGATCATTCTTGCAATAAAGTGCAATGAGATACACACACTCAAATTAGATTCTGCATCATAGCAGGAAAGAAGGTCATTAACAGATTTCTTTCTGCATGAAAAAAAAATCACATTGCCAACATCTATACAGCACAACAGCACTGAGAGAACCGTCATGTTGTATGATAAGGCTGAGGCAAAAGTGGGACCCAAACACTACTATGGTATAATGTGGTGTGATAAGGACCATGGTGTCCTTATTTGAATGCCATAGTCTGCACAACTGATGCTTGAGGAATCTTGCTTAATGACATCATCAAAGTAAGCCGCTTGTGACATCAGCAGGGCTCTGCTACCTCACAAAGGGTCATCTGTAAATTTCAGGTTTGGGTCCTGAAATCTCAAGATCTGGGATAATCCTGGCCTTTTCTGCATTAGATTGTTAAAGTGCTATTGTTCCACTTTCAACGTCCTATGGAATCCTGGGGTTTGCAGTTTAGAGAAGGCCTTTGAAGTCCCTCCCTAACTGCAAACCCCAGGATTCCATAGCATGTTGAAAGTGGAACGATAGCACTGTAACAGTCTAGTGCAGAAATGGCCTTGACCTGGCAACTCCAGCTGTGTTAACGGTAAATGTTACCATTACACTGCAAAAAGAGTGAAG
The DNA here is from genome assembly GCA_948472985.1 of Iguana delicatissima. Lineage (NCBI taxonomy): Eukaryota > Metazoa > Chordata > Lepidosauria > Squamata > Iguanidae > Iguana > Iguana delicatissima. Next base: position 257,478 of record CAOKZL010001862.1, on the reverse strand, counting down.
TTATCCTAAGTTAAGATATGATGAAAACATAATATAATTACACCTTAATTATGGCAAATAAGAGCTAATTACAAATAATGAGTTGTTGGTAACTGTCTCATTCACAGGCTGTTTGTGAAGTTTTGTATGCATAAGCAATTTCTTTTATCAGAGAAGTATCAGGTTTCTGGTAACACTGAATTGCTCTTTTGAAAACCAGATAATTCTGCTCCACACCCTTGCTTCTGTTTTCCTTTCTTGTTAAGAAGATGACCACTGTTCCCACTAGAATGATCAACATGACAGCCTGACAGCTAAGAAAAGTCATTTTGAGAAGCTGACCTTGGTTGCCTTATTCCATAGGCTAAGAAACATAAGCTTCCCTCCCCCAGTCCCTTTTTGGCTCTATTGATATTCAGCTCATGAACTCAGAATGCACATTAGCAATGAGAAGAATTCATATATGTAGATACCAGCAGGAGCTTGTTTTTGTTGGTTTGCTGCCAGTTTAAGGAACAAAAGTATCACAGTTACTTGCGGCACTTGGGAGGCCACAAGTCAAAGTAGAGTGAGCTACTGGGTATAAAGGATTCCTTTCTGTTATGAATCAGGAGACTGAAAATGAACCACTGTACTTTTAAAAAAACAAATATTAGAACGTGTTTGACAGTGTTTATCTTCCCAATGCCTGATGGATGGAGCCTTAATTTATTTCCTACTTTGTCTGTGGAGTTCAAAGCCAGTAGTGCAATTGGAATAATAACAAGACTGTATGTGAAGGTCAGCCCTGGTTAGTACTTGGATGGGAGACCACCAATGAATACCAGGTGCTGTAGGCTGTATTTCAGAGGAAGGAACTGGCAAAAACCACCTGTGAGTACTCCTTGTCTAAGAAAACTCTTATGACATTCATGGGATCTCCACAAGTCAGCGGGAGACTTGGACTCTCATGTGAAGGCAAAGCCTTCAAGGGAACTTTGTCACCCCTGGCCAGGACTGAATTTAAGGTCTTGGTCAACTTCAGAATTCTTGGACTAGTAGATCTGTAAAATTTCAGCATTTTAAATATTAAAATTCAGTCGAGTGTGATATAATGAATGTTTGTGTTAGGGGCTAGAACTAAAACCCAGAAAATCTGCCTTTTTCTATTGCTTCCTGTGGAAAATCTCTGTAGCTCCTTGGGCACCGGAGGGCTCCCAGGCTCTCAAATGATTTTTCCCACTGGAACTGACCATTGGTGACTCCTGACCGAAAAGTACTGGTCTGTTTTCCAGTGAACAAGGACTTCTTGTTCAACCCAAACAGCAGTCATATCCAACAGTGATGGATAAACCATCTTCTCCATCAGTCTTTCCTTCCCTTGGCAACCATATAACATTTCTGAGCATTGCTGCTGACTACCAGAAAAATCTCAGAATGGATTTGTGCATATGACAAACCTCTAGATAGTTCTCAGGGGCCCTTCTATTTTCTTCTCCTTCTCCCAGCCTTCCTTCATAGGCACCCTCCTCTTACCTTTGTGAAGGAGAACAGGGTGGTCTTCAGCAAGGTGGACTCACATAGCCTTTCTGCCCAGCCCATGAACTTGAAATGATGCTTCTAAGCATGATCCCTGCCAGAAATATAAGATTTGTAGTTTACTCCAAGCAGAGGAACTACTAACCCAGTATTCTAAGCAGAAAACATCACTCTAGAATATAATTTTTGAACCCAGTCTGTCCAGCTATTTTGGGTACCTCTCAAAAGAAAACTCCAAATTTTTATCTTTTCAGTGGACCAGTTTTGATCAAATTTCATATTTTTTTATAATCATTTTATTCAAATTCAAATATAAAACAAGCAATTGTAACTGTAAGTTTACATGAATTATTTTTGATCTTCCACACTGATCTAGGTTTCATTTTCAATATCCTTTAAAATGCTTATATTATTGTACCACATTTTACTGCTAATATTACATGTTGGTTCTTGCATTTCCATCTCCACATTCCAGCTTCATGATCTATATCCAGTAGTCCCCTCATTAATTATCTTACACCATGAATTACTCATTTCCATCTGACAGTACCCAGCAATTACCCATTACAGTTTGCCATTCTTTTTGAATCTCATTGTCTGATTTCCCTTTTAATCTCTGAGAGACCATATCAGCATTTCTATTTTCAATAAGTGTTCCCCACCATTGTTCTATTGTGGGTATTTGCTGAGTTTTCCACAACTTTGCATACTGAATACGAGCTGTTGTTATCTTGTACAGTATTATTCTCCAGTACTTCTTCATACCATTACCTTCTAGTACATCGGTCATATTTAACAAGTACAGTTCCGGTATCTTAGCGAACTGAACTTTCATTAATGAACAAATTTTGTTATGTATTTCACTCCAATATTTCTTAGCCTTAGGACATGTCCACCACATATGATATATCGTACCAACCTCTTTCTGACATTTCCAACAAAGTCCAGTACCTGTATTATAAATCTTTTTTAATTTGTCTGGTGTCATGTGCCATCTATGAAACAGCTTATAATAGTTCTCTATCAGATTCTGGGCTACTGTAAATTTTTGTGTTTTTTTCCAACTCTGTTCCCAAGAATCTAATTGAATTGAGTGTCCGATATTCTGAACCCATAAGATCATTGCTGCCTTGACTGTTTCTTCTTGCCTCTCCTGCTGTAATATTTCTTGATATATATGGGCTAGTAGATGAGGCAGATTTTCAAACAACCATTTAATTACTCCAGTTTCCTCTTTGATTTCAATTCCATATGTTTTTAAGTCCATCTGAAATCTTTCAGTTAACTGTCTGTAAGGGAATCAACTTAATGTTATTCCTTCTTATTTCAGTTTTTCTCTTGTTTTAATCTTAAGGTTATTGGAAATTGACATCTCTATTATATCATCATATCGCAGCCATTTATCTGTTTCAGTCCATCTTCCAAAAAATGCTTCTTGAGGGGACACCCACGTGGGGAGCTGCCGTATGTTTTTAGTCTTATATTCATACCAGATTTTCAAAAGCGATTTTCTAATATAGTGATGTGTAAAGTCTTTATCTATTTTTGCTTTATCATAAAACATATAGGCATGCCACCCCATCCTCAGGTCTGCACCCTCCAATGCCAGCATTCTCATATCTTGTAGATCAACCCAATCTTTTATCCACGTAAAAGCCACTGCTTTATAATATATCTGAAAGTCAGGTAATCCCATTCCACCTCTAGTTTTCTAATCTGTCATAATACTCCATTTTATCCTGGGTTTTTTTCCTTGCCATATAAATTTAGTTAGTTCTCTCTTCCATTGTAAAAAAGGTTTAATATTCGTTATAATAGGAAGATTTTGGAACAAAAAGTTCATTTTTGGAAGAACATTCATTTTTATTGCTGCTATCCTCCCCATCATTGACAAATGCATAGAAGTCCAGCTTTCCAAATCTTTTGTTATTTCTTTCTGGGTTTTTTTTCATAGTTATTTTGAAATAACTCATTGTTTCTTTTGGCTATCCAGATACCTAGATACTTTGCCTTTTGTCCTCTATTAAATTCTGTTATTTGTGCTAATTCCTTCTCTTCTCTCTCAGTAATATTTTTGGTTAAGAAGACTGTTTTTTCCTTATTGACTTTGAATCCAGAGAATTCTCCATATTCTTGAACTATTCTAATCAAATCTTCAATGCAACTCCCTGGATCATCCAAAAATAAAACCAAATCATCGGCGAAGGCTTTTAGCTTGTACTGATATTTCTTAATTTGGACTCCTTTTATGTCTTTGTCTTCTCTTATAGCATTGTTAAGTATTTCCATTGTCATGATAAACAACAGAGGAGACAGAGGACACCCTTGCCTTGTTCCTCTGAGCAATTCTATCAATTGTGTTCTTTCACCATTTACGACCAAATGAGCTTGCTGTTGACTATAAATTGCTTCAATCCATGAGACAAATTTTTCTCCAGCCTGCATCTGTTTAACCGCCGTCTTCATGAATGGCCAGCTGATCATATCAAAAGCTTTCTCTGCATCCACAAATATCATAGCCATTTTCCATTCATTATGTTTTTCGTAATATTCAATTATATTTAAGACCTTTCTGGTATTGTTTCGCAAAAATCTTTTTGGTAAAAAACCATTCTGGTCTTCATCGATAACCTCTAACAGCACTTTTTTGAATCTCGCTGCTAGGATTGAAGCAAAAATCTTGTAGTCTATATTCAAAAGTGATATTGGTCTATAATTCTTTACATCGGTTAAATCTCTTCCTTTTTCAGAATCAGCATTACATTAGCTTCTTTCCAGGTGTCTGGTATTCCTTCCTTTATTATTTCATTTATTGTACTTTGCAAAGGTATTGAAATCTCATGTTCCATAATCTTGTAATATTTTGCAGTAAAACCATCCGGTCCTGGAGCTTTGTCATTCTTCAAATTTCTGATAGCTTCAACTACTTCCATCATAGAAATAGATTTATTCAAAATCGATCTTTGATCTTCATTAAATCTCATTTTATTCATTTTCTCCAAGTACTCTTCCAATTCTTGTTGTTTTTTCAGTTTTGAGATCTTACTCATCAGCTTCACATAGTATTTATAAAAGGCTTGTTTTATTCCCTCTTGTTTTATGATTCTTTCTTCTCCTGTTCTAATCTCAGATATGATATTTCTGGCCCTTCTTTTACGCAAAAACCAGCCAAGAACTTTGAAAGTTTGTTCAAAAAAGTTATGTTTCATTCTCCGTATCTGTTGCTCTATTTCATCCAATTTAAGTTGATTTAGTTCAGCTTGATGTACCTTCATCTGTAATCTAATCTTTTTGTCTGATGGGTTTTGTCTCATCTGTTTCTCAATTTCTTTCATCTTTTCCAAAATTTGCTGTTCAGTGTTTCTCTTTTCTTTTCTAATCTCTGTGGACCATCTGATAAAATTACGATCAAATTTCATATTTTGACTTTGCCCAGTGAGGCACTGAAAGAGAGTCTGGAAAAGTCTGAAGACTTTGAAAAGGAGAGTTACAAAAATCCCACAAAATTTCTGAAGGACCATATATCTTAGCTCTGTTGTGTGTGTGTGTTTGTGTGGGTTTTACAGAACCCTTTGTGCAGTGGTTCTCAACCTGTGGGTCCCCAGATGTTTTTGGACTTCAGCTCCCAGAAGCCTTGAGCATTGACCATAGTGGCTGGGGCTTCTGGGAGCTGAAGTCCACAAACACCTGGGGACCCGCAGGTTGAGAACCACTGCCTTAGTGGGTGAAGGATGACTCATCTAGTCTCACGTTTCCTCCAGACCTGAGAAACCATTCTCAATGAGAATAAAATAAGAGACTGTCTTCAATCAGTCATGCCAAGGTAATTTTGTTTATTTCTTTTCTCTTGCTGGTCAACAGCATAAATTGATGTATAACTTGATTCTGTCACCTGGATGAGAAGCTCCATGCTGTATCATTTAGAACTTAGTGTAATGTAAGGTTCTTATTTAAAATTAAGCTTTCTTTCCATAATTCTTTGTTCAGCTCTCACCAGTGACATGGCTTTCTGGACGCACAGGTTGTACTTTCCAGGTAGAGGGGAGAGGAGGTCCAATTCAACCCAACTCTGCTTGGCTTAGATACTCCATCTCCCAGTGAAAGATGGGGAAGAGGAGAGGGGACAAAAGCAATGTCAAGGAGCAAGCTTTCATGTCTGCCTAGGGAGAGCATCTCAAAGGAGGAGGGGAGGTGCCAGCTAGCTCAAGGGAACATGTTCCCATGTGTATGTTAAGAGGAATTAGCATTCCCTATTTTATGCTCTTCCCTTTTTTAGTAGATGGGGATACATTTTTATACTCAGGATGAAGATAAGCCTTTATGCTCCCATATGCTTGACTTTTGTCAGCATCTCTTAAATATTCTGTAGCTTCAACTCCTGATTTGTGAATCCTTGTCTGTGATTACTCATTGTGAATTGTAGCTCTGGTTCGGTGGCTGCATACATCTCAGTTCTAGTAGCCTGAGGATTTTCTGGTGCTCTGCCTCCACTAGAACATATCAACAGACAACACTGGACCTTGTTGCCTTTGGAAACTGGGAAGGGTTTCCTGTGCTTACATTGCAATTCTTTGCAGCTGGAGTAAACTAATAATCTAGCCATAAGTGAATAACTAATCTATCCTGTAATATGACATAAATGTATTTCTTCTATGCTACACAAATCTACCTGACTGATCATGCAGTGGGACAAAAAACAAAAACTGAGGTAAAGTGTTAGGCCCAGTTTCTCCAAACACTTTAGGTACCTCTGGGGGAAAAAAAAACCCTTTTGGATATCTGTATTTTTTAAATCGACTGATTTTGGCCAAACTTGCTATTTAAACTTACACTTAGACTTCCCAAACATTTTCATGCAAGTTCAAGGCCAACTGGCAACTCAGTGCCTTTGGGGGTGAGAATTGTTTGGTTTGATCCATCTTGTATAGAACTTGGTGTGGAACAAATCTTAAGGATTTTTAAGTCCTGCCTTTTAAACTCTAGTTCCATTCGTATCATAACTGAAGTAATAAATACCAACAAAGACCTTGTCAGCACAGGTACTGTAGAATCATAGAACTAGAAGAGACCACAAGGGCCATCCAGTCCAAACACCTGCATGCAGGAATATGCGATCAGAGCGTTCCTGACAAATGGCCATCCAGCCTCTGTTTAAAAACGGCCAAAGAAGGTGACTCCACCACGCTCCAAGGCAGTGTATTCCACTGGTGAACTGCTCTTATAATCAGGATCTTTCTAATGTTTAGGTGGAATCTCTTTTCTGGAAGCTTGAAGCCATTGCTCCATATCCTAGTCTCTAGAGCAGCAGAAAACAAGCTTGCTCCATAATTTCCTAGTTAACTATTTTGTACTATTAGAGACATGTATCTCTTATACTCTATCTCTGGACTGCCAGCAAACACCCGCTGGACCCCAAGCGCACCACTGCTGTCAAGATCAGATGACAGAGCAGCATAGTGCTATTTCTTATCGAGGCTCTCTAACCAAAAGAATAGGACTTCAGAGTTGGAAGTTAGAAACCATCTGCCTATTCCTGTGAAGCTGCCATTTACTGTATACCTAACTCCTTGTATCTAACTATAAGTCTTGTATGGACATGTTCTTTATGTTTCATTATACCTGCACAATGCCCGTGATGCTCTTCAGCACCAGTGCCACAATCCAGCAATGGAAATAACTGGGCTCGTACAAATATTGTTTTAGGTCAGGAATAGGGAACTTATTCTCTTCAGCTGCTTGAGTTATAAATCCTATTACCAGGTATGCCCTGAGAGCACATGACTGAATTTGTATATGGCTATCAGATATTTTGTGACTTTGATAATAGTACATTTGGACAAACTGAATTCAAAATTCCTCATTCACATAGAGCATGTTTTATTTCTGAATGTACAGCAATCAAGATGTACACAATAATTGTACTGGGGAGCAGCATATATTAAATAGTACAGGAGAACCAGCATGGTCTTGTGGTTTGAGCATTGGATTACAATCTTGGAGAGCAAGGTTTGATTCCCAACTCAACCTTGGAAATCCATCTTAGGCACATCACACACTCTCAGCCCCAGAAAACACCATGATGTTCACCTTAGGGTTGCCATAAATTGGAATCAACTTGAAGGGCACACAGAACAACAACAACAACATGCAAAATAGAACATGGTTGCTTTAGGATGGGGAGATACTAATTGAAAGCGAACAAACTCACAAAGCTACAAGGGTTTGAAATCAAACAGTTTGAAGCTGTAGGGAATGCTGAGAGGAGGCAGAGATGTGAGAAAGTAAGAGGTTCTAAAGTAAGGGTAACATAATACTTTTCCTAATACACACACACACACACACACACACACACCAGAGAAAGAGGGGGCAGTTTTAGGGACCTACAATGTACAGGGAAAGTACTCCCAGAAAAACAGATTAAAGAGACATCAGAGGTTACCTCTCCTTAGTCCTGTTGTGTGAGAAGCTAGGGAGCATTTTTGGCTAGAACAATGCAGAGTCAAAGAGGACAAGCTACCCAAAGCCCTCTGTGCCAGAACAAGGAGTAAGAGAAAGAGAATGAGCTCATGATATTCTCTGGCCAAAATCCCAGATTCTGTGGGTCTGACTGAGTGGTTTCAGCTAGAAGTGAAGCATAGTTTAGGCAGTGATTTCAGCAGGAAGAGGGCAGGAGCTAGGTCAGTGATTTCAGGACGCAGCTCCCAGAAAAAGGAGACAGGCAGTTTGAGCTTTTGGTTCCATTGGAAACCACCCCCACCCCCAGAATGAATTGCCTGTGGGTTTGGAATTCTTTTTAAAGCATCTTCTGTGGGAAAACTTTAGCATGATGTCTGAATCTTTCTAAAATAAAGGGACTTCTTATATTGCCCTTGTAAAGTAATTAAAACAAAGGATGTCCATCTGGAGTTCCTGAGGTATTAACCTGGGACTTGGTTTAACAAGCACCCAATTAAGAAAGACATCACAGAAGTGTTAAATCAATCACCCTTGCCCCAAAGGTGATGGTTCTTATCATTGGATTTTTCTGTCTATAATGTATTGTTTGCCAACTGCAGGGCCATATGCTAGAAAGACCTTGTCTAGGATGTATTCAGTATGCAATTGTTTGATCAGAAAATTTAAGCAAGTGTGATTATGATAGTTAATGGTGCTCTCTACAGTATTTGACCAGGAGAAGCCTTTTCAGCCAAACCTTTCTCTACTAGTCCAAAGAGTGAGAGAGATTCCTTTTAGAACATAGATGTACATCTTTGCAGGGCCAGTGTACAAATATGACCGTATCTGGCTATACTCAACAACAACACTTCCTTATTATGGTCCATAGACCCAAGAAGTACATGTTAACATGTAAGATAAATTAAAAGTGCAGGGACCAATTGGGTCAAATCATACGGGCAGAACTCATTTCAGATGTTTTTCCTTCATACAGAAGTTAACTGTTCTTTGATTCTGACCACCTCAGACAAAAGTTTGGCAACACCACCACCACACTAGGATCCTTCTAATAAGAATTTGACATAAAATTGAGCCAGTCATCCTGGTAGATTTGCCAATAATGGATTAATCATATGTTGTCAGACCTCCTCGTAGAATCCACAGGACAAAAGACTTGGCTTTATGAATTCTTGCTGTCTGGTTACTGCAGGGACACAATCTTGAGGGGTAAGAGATGCCAGCAGATCTACCTCAGAGCATTTCAGAGGGAGAAACATTAAACCTGGCCTTTTTAAAAAATCAGTGATGATAAACAACAGTCAAATCCTTCAAACAATCAGCTAGGTCCTAACCTTTTTTACCTTGCAAATGATCTTGGAGATCAAAGTTTGATTTCCCACTCATACGTGGAAATCCAGTGGATGACCTGAGGTGTGTCACACTCTGTTAGCCACAGAAAACCCCAGGATGGGTTCCTCTTAGCGGTATCATTAGTTGTAAATGACTTGAAGGCACACAACAACAACAAGCATCCCTTGGCAGTCTATTTCCATAAGCTGTATTTCTCATATTAGCAACATGTTTATAATTAATACAGTTGCTGTTATTTCAAATTTATATGTTGTAACTGTAACTGTAATCCCAATAATGGGATTAAAAAACAATGGAATAATAAAGTGAACGTATGTATCTATGTTCAAAACTCAAAAGATAAAATGAATTCAGGAAAATACATCAGATTACATTTTTAAAAACTACAGTGCATTAATTAATTATTATTATTCTTTTGCACTAAAGTATTGGATGTGTCCAGAAAAATTTTTGGTGATTGGTCACTATCCACATTATGGCCATTTCCACATGAAGTGAGGGAATCGCTCTGTGCCGTTGCTCACCAGATCTTCTGGCTCCCCAGTCCGGTCCAGGGTGAATTGGAGCAGTGCGTGGTCTTAGCTCCACATTGCTCCAGCTTCCAAAATGGTGGCTTCCGGTTGGTCGTGGGTCCCAACCAACCGCGAAGCTCGCCATGCCTAAATCCCGCCCTCCACAGATTGCAGGCTCGCATTGGTGCGAGCTTGCGAATCTGCATGAGAGAGCAGGAACGTAATGGCGTGTTCCAGGAAAATAAAGACCTGTTTTTCCAGTCTTTCAAAAACATGCTGGAGGACCACTTGGGGTCATTTTGGAGCAGACTGAGGTGCGGATCTCCAGTAAGTAGTCCGCTCCTAGTCCACTCCAAGGTGCAAACGTCCTCCGTGGAGGACACACTGCACCGTTTTAATTCCCCCGTGTGGAAAAGTCCTGTGTTTCACCTTTTTTTTTACTTTGCTGGTTTTAAACCACTGACCTGTATCTGATAATACACAAATAAGGAAGTAATTTAAAACTTAAAATGATGACAAAGGGAAGAGATGTACAGAAGACTCGAAAGAGCTCAGTCACTGAACAGTGTTTACAGGCCTGACAGGGGTGCCCACTGCTCATAGTTCAGCTCTCCATTTTCTTAATGCAAACTCTTTTAAAAACAGGCACCACGGCAGCTCCTACTTGTTAGTCGTCCTATGTCTCTGTAGCCTGAGTTGCCCCATCTTAGCTCCCTCGAGGGAAGCTGACCTTCACTTCCCGACCCCAGGTCAGAGCAGCAACTGAGCCCAGCAAAACATGAAAGATGACACTGCCTGTGGCTTAACATTTCCACCCCAAGCCCGTCTCCCCAACTTTCTCCCCCACCAACTGCTTCCTCTCAGATAAGTTGGGCCAGGAGGAAAGGGTGTCGTCAACTAGTCCCATTCCCGTTACACCAGAAGGAAGCATGGATATCTGAAGATGTCAAAAAACCAAAAAACAAACAGACATAGACCAAGCTCTCAGCCTTGCTGTTCCTCTTCTGGAGACCTTGCCCCTCCAGAGACAACCACCATCACCACAACCACCACTCATCCCGTTGTGCTTTCTCTCACCCACTCATTTACTCACTCACACACACACGCACTCACCAGCATCATCTTGGGCCCACACTGCACTGTTCAAATTTCCTCTCGCTAGGACAGAGAAAGGCACCAATGGCTAGGGCCTGGGGCGGTGGAGCAGCCAGCCTTGCAAGAAGCTGCCTGGCCTCTGCAGTTCTCCACTTGGCTCCCTCTCCCTTGGCCTGTGCTTAGATTCGGGCGCCGCCCTCACTAACTTTGTCCCCTCTGTCCCCACCTTCCCACTTTGGTTCCCCTCAGACAGAACGGCTGCCCCCTTAAGCCCACCCTGAAACTTTCCCCCATAGATGGGGCAGGGAGCAGCAGTACAGCCCCACCCAAGTCCCACCCCCAAAGCAGGCTGGGCTCAGCTCTGAAGAGGCAAGAAGCGGCTTGCATGTGTGCCCTTCCAACGCCATGAGGGAGTGGAGAAATGGAGCCTTTTTCTGCCAGTATTCAGTTTTTTTCATGTTCCCCTAAATGTCCTGGTGTACACATACCCCAGGTTGGGAACCACTGAGCTAGGTAAACAGGCCTGACATATTCTGTATTCAGCGAACTTGGTGAGCCATATGAATATAAGCAAGACCCAGAGTCACAGAAAGCAATATTATACTGCCTTTATTTATGGATTTGAGAGTAGTGTCAAAGCCAAGATGTAAAAGGACAGATGATGACCGCTCTTTGACCAACAGCTTGTATGACCATCCTAAGAGAGACAGAGAAGCCCAGAAACAGATGAAAGGCTGTCCATCCCACATGCTTTTCATCTGCTTCTCGACTTAGGCAAGATGGAGCCATGCCTGCCTTTTTTTCTCCCCCTTCAAGGCCAGGGCAGTGGCAGTTTAGACGGAGGGAGCACTAAGTATTGAAAACTTTGATTTCCTAAAATTAATTTTTAGATCATTTTGTAAACAATAATTCAACAACTTCCTCAGTAGATAGTTTAGCCCAGGTCTCAAATGTGAGGGAGTGACAGCATCATTAGCAGACTAGAGTGGAAATTTTTCCTGTCTTTATGTTTGGACAAATAACCATTGCAGTCCTTTAAGGCACCTTCAAGGTCATTTACAAATAGGTTAAATGAAATTGGTGGAAGAATACAGCCTTGGCTGACCCCTCTGGTGACAGATATTTCTTTAGAAAGCTGCTCCTGGATTCCACATCTGACCTGTAGCTGGCTGTTAGTATATAAAGCCTTAATAAGACTATTATCAGTCAAAACATTATTCAACTTCTCCCATAATTTAGTTCTGGAGTCAGAATCCAAAGCCGACATTAGGTCCATAAAACAACAACTTGTCTTGGAGAGATCTAGAATATTTCACAGCAAGTTGAGAGACGAACAATGTTATCAAAAGCTGATTCCAGCGTGTCCCCCTTATGTGTGTGGCCAGTATACACAATTTCCCCGATCTGCGCTGAAATGCAGTCTGAAACATTTTGTTCTCTTTTTGGACCTCTTGCTGTTGTTAATTTTTATGTTTTTGTCAGTTGTGCAGTGACTTTGGACTGCAAGTATTGGCTACAAAGCCTTCTTTCTCTTAGATTATAAAGTTCTGTCCAGTTCCAGTTTAGATTCTAAAGTTCTCTTCAAGTTGCATACTTGTTGCAATACCTTTATTGTACAACTCATTGAAAAAATAGCATTTGTTGTTATCTGTTTTTTTCATTATCCACGATAAATCTGGGACCATATCCCTGCGGATGCAGGGAACATATTCTAATTCTCCCTAAATGCAGTAAGAATGTTACTAGAATTCAAAAATGATGTCCATCTACTGCATAGGAAATCAGCAGATAACTGACTAATAAGTTTGTAATTCTCTGGATCAGTGGCTTCACCTTTCTTGTAGATTGACATCACAGTTGCTTACTTCCAACTAGCAGGGATTTTGCCAGAATTATTAATCTTGGTAAAAAGAGCAGCCAACAATGTTGATTAGTGTTAATAAGTCCTGCAGGGATATAATCAATACTGAGAGCCTTTCCGCTTCTAAGCTGTAGAATTAAGTCAAAAACTTCTTCCACAGATACCAGATTCTATACAGAGAGAATGGCTCCATTTGAATTATCAAGGTCAGGTTTAGAACCATTTATATCTGTAAAGATGGATCTAAAATTATATTCCCAAACCTGAGCTGGAATAAGACAACCCTAAGATTCTATGATTGTATGATTTTTGAGGATCAAAAGTCATATGAAATAATGTAGTCTTGGCTACCTGCTGGAAGGTTAGTAGAGACGGAACAAGCTTGACTTCTCTTGGGAGGAATTTTTATAGAGAATAACCTGCTATGTACTCACCTATCTAGCTTCCTGCAATAATGAGATATGCAACAGATTCTCCATTGAGGATCCCAAATTTGGGTAGGCTCATATGGTAGGAAATTGTCTTTTAGATATCCCAGTCCCCAGACATTTAGTTAGGTCAAAATGATCAAAATGATTGAACCCAGAAGCAAATTGGAAGCCAGTTTCGTTGGTGCAAAAAGTGGTGATATCTTGTGTCTAAAATGCACACCAAACAACAGTTTGATTACTGCCTCTGAGCACTTTTCAAGTGCAATCCTGTGTAGAATAAAAGATAGTAATCAAACTGAGAGGCAATTAAGGTATGAACCACTAAAGGTGAGTAAAAGCACAGTGGCCACATGGGCTTCCAGGAGTAATGCTAGGTCCAAGATCACCTTCAAGCTGCAAACATGATATTTCAAAGGGAAGCAGTCCTATCCAGAAAATGGTACATTCACAATCCCATGGTGACTTTCCTGCTGACGAGCAGACCAGTCTTGTCTGGAATGATCCTCAGTCTTATCCCCACACTGGGATGGCTTGCACCTCAATTCAGTCCAGCCTACATCCACTCCTTCACTGCCTCCAGACAGTAATTTAGGACTTCTACAATCTCCTTGGCACCAGTTGTGAATGAGAGATTTACAGATGGAAGACATGTACATGTCTTCCTGTAAGTGCCTATATCTTTGTAAAATAGTAGGAGTTGTGGTAAGGACCAACTAGTGTAAACTAGTGCAGTTGATCTATCCAAAGTATCTTGTTAGTCATTATTGGTTTGCAAACTTTTTTGCAGGCGTATCTTAGCCTTATATAGAAGTTGAGCATTTAGCTACTGAATTAATACTAATTTAGCTGTGATTGGTGCAGCCATGTGGAACAGCATATGAGACTGGTTCTTTTAGGATATGGAGACAATAACCTCACCAACGGTTACAGATTTATTAAATGGCAAGTGTTTCTTATGTATATTAAGTACAGTAGAGTCTCTACTTAAAGCAAATCCTGCAGAAAAACTTACTTTTCCAATCAGCTGTTGAGAGTCCAGAGAAGCAATAGTGGAGATTCCCCAGACCAGAGATGTGCGGCACCTTGCTGGCTTTTCTGGTCTGCAGCGAGCATTCTCAGGACTATTCGACAGGAAGTTTTATAACCAGAAACCTCTCTGGACTACATGCTGTCTTGCAGTCCTTGTTGATAATTCTTGTTGTCTTCTGGGCATATGCTTATGATTAATGGCCCCTGTGTCTAGTGTTTACATCTAAACAAACTAATAAAACATGTTGTGACAACTGATTGTCTAACATCTGTATCTAACAGGTTATGAATGCATGATTGATAACAGTGATTGGTACAAGTTCCTCCTTGCATCCCAATCTGTGCAGAGCAAGTGGTGATGATAAGCGTCATCAGATGCCAAAATTATACAGGCTGAACCCCAGTAAAGGCCAGAACTTGGCCACGGGCTTCTGGGAGAAATAAGCTAAGAAAGTTAGCGTAACAAGCAAAGAAGGTTAGCATAATCTGACAATTAGCACCTCATCCTAATCCTCTTTGTACAAAGTTCTTCCAGGGTTCTTTCCCACTACACCATATTTGTTTCTTGTGTTGGCTACTTCAACACCTAAAACACGGAGAGGGCTCTTCTTTTTCTTAGAAAGAGGATCACTAAATGCTTCCACGTACTTTTCTTCTCAGTGTGCCCTTTCACACTCTGTAGCGAGTGTGTGTCCTCTCTTAGTGCTGTGTCTCCACATCAGCAGCTATGGCTGCACCCTGTGGAATCCTGAGGTTTGTAAGTTCATGAGGCACTGCAGCTTTCTAGCTGAAAATTCTAAGTACTTGTCCCTAAACGGCCAGTCCCAGGATTCCATAGGACGTGGCTTCTTTTAGTATCAAAACTGGGAGAGAACAGTGCCTGCAGAAATGGAGTATGGAGAGTGAAGAGTTAAGATTACTTATTGCCCTTTTTCATTGTGAAAATAAAGGCTTTCACACAACCCATGGAGTTTTTAGATGTAAACAAGACTGCGGAAGCTAGCATTACTGTAGCAAAAAGAACAGAGAATTGAGAGACAGAAAAGAAAGAAGGGAGTTACTGAAAAGAGAAGAAGGAGCAATTTGTAGATAATAAGGGTGTAGGGGGAAGAATTAGCCATGACAGAGGTGAGTGAGTCGGAGATAGTCCAGAAGCAGAGACAAACAGAAGAAGAAGAAGAAGATCCTGAAATACAAGCTTGTTCTGTACAAAGAGAAAGGGAATTAGACATTCATTTTCAAAAAAGAATAAAAATGAAGCAAATGCGCACCCATTTGTTTTACATTTATTGGAATGCTGTACAAGTGTTAAAAAAATAAAAAGGACCTGTTTTTCAACAGATGCTTTGCAATGCAGTTTACTGCCTCATGTCTTTTAATTTTTAAAAAATTATTTTCGTACTGTAATAGCAAAATTGTCTTATCTTCTTCCTCCTCACTCTTGTACTAGTAGGGGATAAATTAATACCAGTTTCATGGCTTCTTTCCTGAACCTGGGCCATTTCGGCATCAGGCTGTTATGGTGCTATTATTCCACTTTCAACATCCTGTGGAATCCTGGGGTTTGCAGTTTCGGGAGGGGCCGAGGGGCCCCTCCCGAAACTGCAAACCCCAGGATTCCACAGGATGTTGAAAGTGGAATAATAGTGGTATAACAGTCTAGTGCGGAAATGGCTGTAGTTGCTGGTATGTGGAAGGAATAAGGGACGGGATCCGTAGCTTTGTCTGCCACAGGTCACAAGAGGCATTGTTTCTGCCCCTGTGAGCATAACAGTGATGGAGGAGAAGCAGTGGCAGGGTAGAGTGTTCCACCACAGGCAGTGGGGGTGGGCGTCTCTGCTCGGGGTGGGTGTCTCTGCCCGCTCTACAACATGTAATGGCCTCTCAGCCACCCACCTGGGGAAAATAGTGTTACCTCTTCAACAATATTCATTCATTTAAGTTTTACTTCTAGCATATTGTGCTTTTCTAAACCACACTGGGAACTTTGCTGAAGGACAATAGAGAAATCTTTAAATGAATAAAACGAATAAGTCTACCTTGGAATCATCCTTAATGGTGAATGGTGTGGAAATGGTGTGGAAAACTTTATTAGCGACAAAAGTCAAACAATGAAAGCTGCTATGGTGTACTTGACATGCTTTTTATCATTTTTATTAGAATGGCCCTGTCATTATAATACACAATAATTGTTCAGGCAAAGCCCAGAAGCTGTAACACTTTGTAAACTGGACATATGACTGATTGGTTCTGATGAAGCCATCAGAATTTTCCTTGCAGAGCTCTGAATCATCAAAACTGCAAAAGTCAACCCAAAATATCCTTCAATCGGTCACATTTCAGATCTTTCAAATAAACTGTGAAGGCCTTTTGCCATTCTCATCCCCTTCCATCCCTGTGTTTGTAACCTCATGGTCTTAGACCGGACATGGAGGATATAGTGGTAGGTGACAAGGAATATGGAATAATATCTGAATTGTATGTAGCAGAGTAGGAAAACTACATTATCCCTCAAAATACATAAAATTAACTCTTGAACACCTCTTGAAAAGTTATTGTTAGCTCTTGTCAAAACTTGACCAACAGAAACCAATAAAATACTCTGTGCATGGTGTCAAACATAGCTAACGCGACATGAGGAGTAGACAGGAAAAAATAACAGATTATAGGTAAGAAGTATTGTGAATATAGGTAAGAAGTATTGTGAATGAAGTGTGAGTAGGCAGCTGGGATGAGTGACTGACATAGCAAAGAAGCTGAGACAGACAGGAAAAGAAAGGCCCATCATTCATTTAAAGAGAATAGACATATTCAATCACTTGATTGATATCTTCCCATCTAATCATCCTAGGAAGCTCTGAAGGGGTTTGATGTAAAAATAACCTCTGCAAAATCAGGAACTGATTGCAGATCTTTGTGAG
Organism: Iguana delicatissima; assembly: GCA_948472985.1. Lineage (NCBI taxonomy): Eukaryota > Metazoa > Chordata > Lepidosauria > Squamata > Iguanidae > Iguana > Iguana delicatissima. The sequence goes on along the minus strand of CAOKZL010001862.1, from coordinate 240,326 downwards.
GTATACTTAATTTTCCAGAGGAAGAAGGCAGAATGGCATTGCATTGTAGATACAGAGGTATAAGAGACTTCAAAATCAAAATGATATAACTCATCCAGACCAGCCAAATTAATTTTTCACAGACTGGAATAATAGTTTTTAAGGATAGAGGAGGAAATGATCTGTGCTTGGGAGGTCAGGGTTGATTATTTGTCTGCACTATTGGGAGGCTTGTGCAAGTGTTTTTGTTTGTTTGCTGAGTCACTGACATGGATAATGGTGGAGGTATCAGCTTCTGGCTTTCGATTGTTGCTGCCTCAGTATTTGGAGCTGAGCAAAAAAGAAGAGACAAACAGGCATTTTTGTGAGCATTTCTTAGAAGACTTTGGTGGAAAAGTCTGGACTGCTGTGCCACTGGCCATTTCCGCACCAGACTGATATAGTGTTATTATTCCACTTTCAACATCCTATAGAATCCTGGGGTTTGCAGTTTAGGGAGAGGCCTTTAAGACGTGGATAGTGATAGACTTGTTGCACTGTCTTGCAACATATGTGCCATGTTTGTATATTCGCCCAAATGTCTGCTGTGCTGTAGCTGCAGCAAGTGCAAGCTGGCTTCACTGTTGAAAAAGAAGGTAAAGTACCTCAAGACCCATGTATCTATACTTCAGCTTATTTGAGAGGCTGAAGCTTTTTTTGGAAAAAGTGGAGCAGACTCTCTCAAAATGGCAAGAAATGATGGATGCCTGTAAGGAAGGTGACAATTCCGAAACACAAGACAAAGATACTTGAAGGAATCTGACACACAGAAGCAGAATAATTGAGACACATGTTGCAGGTTTGGAGCTACACAACAATTTCCAACCTTCCCCTTAATTGGCAATTATGAAACATAGGAACAAGGACAAGAACCTCACACAACTGAAGGCAAGGAGGCAACCTTGGAAGGTTCTCTGGATGGAAGGGTTACTGTTAATTCCCACAAAAAGAAGAGCAATACGGTGGTAATAGGTGCAAGGAACCGAAGTGGTGGTTGTGTGGGGCTGACAAGTTGTCTTGAAAGGTGTGCTGTCTCTCAAGCGTAAAGATCTGTGAGGCTGACAAAACTCATCAGGCCCACTGACCATTACCCCCTCCTTCTGATCCACATTGGAACAAATGATACTGCAAGATATAGCCTTCAACATATTGCAAAGGACCATGAAGCTCAAGAGAAGGAGGTAAAGGGCCTCAAGATGCAGTTTGTTATTTCGTTGCTCCTTCTTGTTGAAGGAAATGGCCCAGGAAGAGGAATATAAATGCTCCAAGTGAACCACTAGCTACACAGATGGTGCTTTCAAGAAAGATTTGGATTCTTGAAGAATGATCTGCACTTTCAATGAGAAGAGCTTCTTGCAAAAGACAGATATACCTCACACCAGTTGAAAAGAATGAATTTGCTAGGAGTCTTGCACATTTGATCAGAAGAACTTTAAACTGAGTAACAGGGAGAAAGGATAGTATTCTAGCTGACTGGAGGACACCAAAGTACTGAGGACAATAGAATCAGTGATACAGGGAGAATTGGGGCAATATGACCAAGGTTCGTTAGTGCAGAAAAAAACAATAACCTGCTAGAGAGAATGACCCATGGTGTCAGACATCTCTACACTAATACACAGAGCATGGGAAATAAACAAGATGAACTTGAAGTCTTCCCATAGAGAAATATTAAGTGCCATCCCATAGTCAGGTATACTAAAATAGAAGGAAGTTTATGATGGACGGGAGTTTCTTAAAAGTGAGATACTGAAGATACAGTTTCAAACAATTCCATTGAGAAGGAAAAATAGGAGCTGTCTAAAGAAACCAGAATAGATGTCTAAAGAACTATCAACTGAACTAAGATTTAAAAGGGACATGTACAAGAAATAGAAAAAGGGTAAAGTCACCAAAGAGGAATTCAAACAAATAGCCAGCACATGTAGCGGGGGAAGTCAAAAAAGTTTAAGCGCAGAATGAGTTCAGGTTTGCTAGGGAGGTTAAAAACAATAAAAGGGGAGGGGTTTTTTGGTTATGTGTGTAGCAAAAGGAAAAACAAGGAGATGGTAGGGCCACTGTGAGGAGGAGATGGAGAAGTGCTAACAGAGGACAGAGAAGTGACAGAACTGTGCACATCTTCTTTGCCTTGGTATGTGTAAAAAGATCCATAACTTAGAGCACAAACAGGTATAAAACCTTTAGCCTTTGGGTAAAAAAAAAGAGACCAACAACAGCAACCTCATTCTGAGAGTCTATTGTGAACCTCCCAGTCAGCCTGAAGATTTGGATTATGTCTTCCTAAATGAAATGACCAAATACACACACACACACACACACACACACACACACACACACAGTAGAAATGGGAGACTTCAACCACCTGATATTTTTTGGAAGTCACACTTTGCCAACCGTACAAGGTCCTAGCCTTGCAGACATTTTCATGGTAGAGGAAATAAGGGAATCTGTTATTTTTAATTTGATCCTAATCAGCAAAGATGAACTGGTTAATGAGATAGAAAATGTAGGATCCTTTGGGGATCCTTTTCTTCTGAAAAGAAGACAATGCTCTAACTGGTGAAAATAAAGCAGATCTGCAGCCCAGAACACTTAAAGAGGCAGTAAAGGAACACCTAGATCCTCTAGATGAATTCAGGTTTTCAGGGCTGAATGAACTGCATCCAAGAGTACTAAAGGAACTTCCAGATCTAATCACAGTCATCTTTGATAATTCTTTAAAAACAGGGGAGGTCCCAGAAGATTGGAGGAGGGCAAATGCTGTCTCCTTCTTCAAAAAGGGCAGAAAAGAGGATGTGAGACAGCCAGTCAGTTTGATGTTGATACAAGAAAAGGATCTAGAAGAAATCATTAAATAATCTGTGGACACTTTGAAAGAAATGCTACAATTAATAAGAGACAGCATGGGTTTCTTGAAAACAAGCCATGCCAAGTTGATTTTATATCTTTTTTTAATGGAGTCATAAGCTTGATAGATCAGGGGAGTGCTACAGATGTAGCATAACTTGATTTCAGCAAAGTGTTCGACAAGGTGTCCTATGATACTCCTGCAGGCAAACTGGTAAATTGAAGGCTAGACATTTCTACAATTATGTGTATCTGTAATTGGTGGACAGACCAAAACCAAAGAGTGTTCACCAATGGTTGCTCTTCATCTTGGAGAGAATTGACAAGTGGGGTGCTTCAGGATTCTGTCCTGGGTCTAGTGTTGTTTAACATCTTTATAAATGGAGTAGAAGGAAGCTTATCTAATTTGCAGATGACACCAAATTATGAGCTCAGAAAACAGGATTGTAATTCCAAATGATTTTGACAATGAGCAGAGCTGAGCCAATACTCACAAAAGAAATTTCAGCAGGGATAAATTTGAAGTATTCCACCTCTAAAGAAAAAAAAATTGAATTCACAAATATAGGATTGGTGATCCCGGCTTGAAAGCAGTACATGTGAAAAAGATCTGGGATTTCAGTAGACCACAGGCTAAATGTGAGCCAACAGTGTAATGCAGCAGCCAAAACATCCAATGAAATCTTGGGCTGCATCAACAGACGTATACTGTCCAGTAAGGGAAGTAACAGTGCTACTCTACTCTGCTTTGGTCAGACCTCACTGGAATATGGTCTCTGGCTCTGGGCACCACAGTTCAACATGGATATTGGAATCTAGAACATGTCCAGAGAAGGACAACTGTTACCCTAAAACAGGGGAGATTCAGGGATCCACCCTCAATGCCAGTACTTCCTTGAAACAGTGAGGCATATTAGCTCAGAATAGGAGGCCTGAGAGAGGGGAGTAACCTAATGAGATCTTTTATAACTATGTTTACCAGTACTTCTGCAGGGAAGAACCAGCTGGAGATCCAAAAAGCAAACTTAATGTGTTTTATTGAGGGAATTGCAATCACATGCATAAGATCCAAGCAGTCACACAATCTGTCAAGAACAGAATTCACTTAAAAATAATACAGTTCATTGATTTCTGTTTATTTGGTGTGTAATACATGTAATGACTTTAGTGAGTGGTCTGAAGGCAAAGAGAAAGTAAGCGAGCTGAAGATCCTCAGTGACCCCTCCCACTTCTGAAGGCCCTGGGAACTAGTGATACCAGCATTAGGTGCATACCAGAGGCAAGTACAGGTATTATTTACTTAACAGCCTTAAAAGCTGAGTTTACTACATAATCTACTAGCAGTGGAACAACCCAACAGAATCACACAAGGCTAACTGAAGGAAAAGGGAGGAATGTTTTGGATAGCGAGATTTAAGGGCGAAGTGGGTAATATTTACCTGTTCAGAAGAGCTGTGAAGAAGGCGATATGGCTTAGACAGAAGTCTGAAGACAGTACACAATTTGGAATCAGAGTGGCAACCAGGAATTGGTGTACTGCAAGTTGACTGGGCAAAAACTTGCAGTACACTTGATTTCTGCTGCAAACCTTTTATTAAAGTTGCTTTTCCTCCCACTGTTGGTCTCTAGTACAACTTGGCCTGCTCTATATATAACATTTGGGCTTTTCTGCCCAGCACTTGCTGAATTCCTGCCTCTAGCAATACTATCTCCCTCCCCACCCAAGCTCAGTTTAAAGCCCTCCTGATAAGATTTGCAAGACTCTTAGCAAAAATATTCCTGCCAATGGCTGTGAGGTGCACCTCATCCATTGCCAGAATATCATTTTTATGAAAATGCAGACACGGTCCAAACACCCAAATCATTCCCATCTGCAGAGCCAGTTGTTCATCTCCACTACTCTTCTTTTTCTTCATGGGCCATATCCTTCAACAGGGAGGAGAGATGAAATTCAACCTGTGCACCAAGGTCTTTCAGCTTCCTACCCATAACCTCATAATCCTTTGTGATACACTGAGAGTTGTGCCTTGCAGTGTCATTGGTTCCACATGAACCAAAAGGAGGGAATTTGTCAGTGGGCTTGACCAGTCTCTTCAGCCTCTCTGTTACATTGTGGATTTTGGCCCCAGGGAGACAGCACATCATGATTCATCCTGTCAGGGTTGCAAATTGTTGCTCCTGTTCCTCTCACAAGGAGTCCAACCGCCTGGTTGCAAATTGTTGCTTCTGTTCCTCTCAGCAAGGAGTCCTCAACCACCAGAACCTAATGCACATTCTGATTCCTGACAGAATCAGAATGTGCATTTTCTTGTGATGGCAAGTTCTTGGAGAATTACAAATTCCATGATTTGTAGATGCAGTTTTTAAGAAGTTCTCTCAGTGCTAAGTAATGCCCACCTCTAAGATGTTAACATAGTGCAATGATGAACAAAGTGAAGTCTGGAGCTAAATGCAGTCCTGGGCACATTTTATGCCCCCCGTGCCCCCAGAAGCCAAATTGTTTAAACTTTTTTGACCCCAAATTCCCCCCCCCCAGAGGCACAGAGGGACAATTTCTACATTTTTCTGCTCCCTCAGGCTATTAGGCCCAGGAGCAAACTTTTTCCAACAAGAAATGAACTGAAAATTGACTTCTGGATCACTTCAAGTAGGAAAAAAAAGGTTTTCCGATCCTTAGAAAACTTGCCAAACATGGAGTGTGTGTTGGAGCATTGGAGGCAGAATTTTTTAAAAAAGAAAAGAGGGTTCTATAATGGGGGATGGAGCCCCCTCAAAGCCTTCTGTGGGACCAGTGGGGCCTCCTAACTCCCCGACAATTGCCAATCCCTAACTCAAACCTATCGCTTTCTTTGTACTGCTTTAATTTCAAGGTTATTTGGTCCCACCAATTATCATTCCTCTGCTCTACACATACAGGTATGCATGTATGTATATATATGTATGTATATATGTACATGATTACTCATGGTAATATTTTATGCCTCTGACAAAGTCCTACAGCCAATTGCTAATCCCAACTAAAGTAAATCATTAAATCAATTAAAATCTGGCAGGTCAACAATAAAATTTAAAGTATAGAATTGTCAGTGACTCCTGAAAAGCAGTATGAAGCAAAGGAAAGGATTTTGTTTTTAAATAGTTTTGTTATCTTCTTGTTTGGAAATGTCCTCTCCAAGAATTTCCCTCCCATCCTTTTGCGGTAGAGACAAAGGTGGTGGTTCTGTCACCTTTACTCTCCACCCCACTTTTCTCTGTTGGATAAAGTCTCAGCCCAATTATAGTGATTCAAGCCAAGTTGGAACCGCATGGGACGTGAACAGGTTCTGCTAGTCTTGAATGTACCAAATCAGATTCCATTCAAACAAGGACACATTTTCCAATCAGATGTTCTAGGGAGTAATTAGTTGGCTTAATACTATGGCAGATGGTTTATTGTTTTGTTTTTTCCCTACAGGTTTTCTTCTGTGCATTTTTAAGGCAAAGAAAAAGATTATATAAAAACAAAATCTACTGGTAAAAAAAGAATACAAAACTTGTTTTTTCTCAGTGTATATAGGTGGTATTTATGAACGAAAAGATATGGAGGATGGAGGGAGGGCTTTGGGGAGGTTGACTGCTGTTTTTTTTTACTTTCTGGTGCTGTTAACAAGCTGTAAATTGTTAGTGACAATCATACACTTCCTGGCACTCGAAGGAGGCAGCTTGATTTAATCGCAGGGTTTCCATTTATTATTCTGTTGTGCTATTCCACCAGAGAATGTGACTGATCAAGCAACTGCTCCCTGGAGCAAAGAAGGGACTTTTTAAAGCAGGGTTGTATCTAAATCCTCAGTACAAATTGCCATATTTCTGGATTCCCAGAGTGTCCTATTAGAGCCTGTGGGGCATTAAAGCTCATTAATACAGCTGTCAGAGAAAGGGAGAGGGAAGAAGGCAAGTGGCTAGCTATCCAGTTGCTTAGCTTCCTTAGAAATGAGAAATTAATACATCTGCTTCATTAATATTGCCCTGCATTGGTGGTTTGTTAGCTGTTGGCTTTAATGATCTAAATGCCTACCAGCCAGCATGTCTACTTGAACTGGATACACTTTCAATTATCTAAATTTTGTTTTTAGTCATTTTCCAGCCCCATCCTGCACCCATCCTGGATTGCAAAATAACTCAACAAGAATAAGGGATGGGGAAAGTTGCTATTCCTCCCACTTCTTTCTCTAGAAACATAAGTTTAATAGCTGCTGTTCTTATTTATATCAGTTGTTACCCAAGATTTTAAGCCATAAAATTGCTGGATGAGGATGAGGTGATTGGATGGTTCTTGTAATAGAACTGTTTAATGACATAGAATAAATTTTGGCATCCAGAAATGATATGATATGATATGATATGCAGGAAAACGCAAATGAAAAACAGTTGCCAGCTGTTTCCCAACTGAAGCTTCCTAGAGTGTTGAATCGAATAGCACAAGGGTAGCCCTCCAGCTGTTGTTGGACTGCTACTTTCAGGCAGCCCAGCCAGCGGTGAATGAGACTTGCACACCAACAATATCCAAAGAGCCACGTGATTCCCAGTCCTGGGCTGAATAAGATGGCATGATTGCATCAGGAAAATGGATGTCCATAAGGCTGCTTTATAATATCAAGTCATTGGTCCATCTAGGCCAGTGTTGTCGAATTTGAATGGCAGAAGCTGGGTCTTTAACACAGGGTTTCCTAAACCCACTGATATGCCTGAGCTTGAACCTGGGAACGGCTGGACCCCAAGCAGGTGCTCTACTAATAAAATTTTTTCTCTTCAATGTTGTTTTTGTTTTTAAAATGACTTACCTTTTTTTATACTTTTGGTAGGATTGGCCAATTTTCATTTTATCTGCATTATACATCTCAGTTTTACATTGGTTTTATGGGAACATTGGCCACCTTTGTTTGTTTCCAGGCTCACTAAATAAAGAAAAAAATACTTTGGGTTTTCTCAAATATAGATTAAAAGAAGGTGAAAATTGTATAGTTGAGGGATCACAGTTGCACTGTGGAAGAAGTCGGAAAATCAGTAACGGGTATCAACATGTATCAAGGTCTGGAAGTGAAAGATGCCTTCCTATTTTATAAGCTTTTAGCAATAACAATCATTTTAGGAACTAAACCAGATGATTGAGTCTGTTAGTATCTCTTTCTCTCATATCTGACTTTAAAACACACACACCCCTCAAGTTCTCTATCTCTTCTTTATAAAGAATCTGAAAAGCAATTTTCAAAAAAAAACTTCCTCTGAATGAAATAAACACTCACCCATACCTATTTGGAACACAGGAATTTGCGTTACACATTTATCAGTCCAGGTCCAATCCTTGGCATCTTCAGGCATACTTTGGAAAGATCGTTCTGAAGTCCTTGAGAGTTCCTGTAAGTTAGTGTACATTACAGCCATAGCATATGTGGCTTTCCAGATGTTGTTAGACTCTAGCTTCCATCAGCCCCAGCCCGCATGGAGTCCAGCAACATTTTGAGTGCCGCAGTTTCCTAAGACAGTACACCATTGTGTAGATAATATTGATCTATGTGAAGCAATGGGGTGACTGCACATTAGGCACCCTCCTGTGTTCCACAGTTCTTCCCAGTGTATTACATTATCTAACATCACTGAAGTGTTTATTTCACTCACCGTGAATTATTCTGCCATTACCTGTCTCCCTTCAGTGTGGGAGCCAGAAATCTATTAATTCTTCTTGTTAAAAATGTCCTGGGAAGGAAGAAAACAAAGCATAATCTTCCTGCAGTATCAACAGTTAAAAATATGTCTCAGCAATGTCAGTGTGTGAATTCATAGATTGAAATCCAAAAGACCGTATTTAAAGGTTGCACTCTCCAGGCAAGATGCATCTATTCTCCATTCTTAATAACTTGATCTTTGAGAGAGCCTGAGGACAGATCAGAATCTTGAAAGATGACACTGCTAGCAAATTGCACTAGCACAAGTTTAACATCCTCCAAAGACCAAAAAAAAGGGGGGAGCTAGTGATTTACTAAAGACAGATCCCAGAAAGACTGAACAATTCCTAGAAAGTAAAGCAGCTGGAACACATCAGCACAAGGCACTCTGGAGCAAATGCCAAGTTCAGAGCTCCCCGGCAGGACCACTGCAGCTGGTTTGGTCGGCCAACCTGCTTCCCAGCCATGGGTTTCTCTAGTGGCTGTGGCTACAGTACATCTGGAAAGACATCTGCTGTTTAAATGTGCTCCAAATGTGATGTCCAGTACATTTAGGGAAATATAAGTGGAAGGCGCATTCTGAGATTCAGGTGAAACAAGTTGGGATGGGTGTGTTCGTAGAATTTTCCTGTCCCAACTGTTGGATGGGGCATTGACTAGAGAGATGACTGCTCAGATGGACATGCATTCTACTGGCCAAGGGTTCCTCCAACTGGGAGCCAGACCAAGGCTGCATGACACTTGTGTGGGCTTTTTTATGGGTCAAATAGCTGCTTGAGGAGAAGTGCTTTTAAGTGGGAAAATGCTGCTGGCACAAAGATTAAATCAACCCCTTTCTCCCCTTTGACTGCTATTAACACTGAAAAATCTAAATCCTACAAGCTCATATTTGCAACTTCCATATCACCTTTAATTTGGCCCTGAGAAAGCATTTTTCTCTGACTGCAGCAATTTCTGATTCTTTTCATACCCATTCTTCTTTCCCCTCCACCAAGCTCCCCCTACTCTTCTCTTTTTAATTTTATTTCCCAGTTTAAATCATGCATGCTATAATACAATAAGCAGTAAATCATGCAAATTGGTCTAGGTTACATTTTGAAAAATGTTAAGAGGAAACTGTTAAGAGACCTGCTTCTGACAGGCAATGCATTTCAAAGTTGAGGGATTTGAAATATTTCAGCAGTGGGCCTAAAACAGCATTATAAATTAGTTCAACTTATCAGCCCCAAACAGAATTATTCATCTTCCAAAAGGGTATTTCATGCCCGCTAGGCCCAAATGAACATTCACCTTCATTCTTGCCCTGCTCTAAGGGTAGGTCTCACTTTGCTGAATTCTCCTGATTCATTACAGTATGTTACTTTATGAATTTTTTATCAGCATTTTAATAGCTCTTTCCGATGATTGAATGTAACTGATTCTTGTACTAGAACACCGATTGAACAGAAAGACATTAATGTATGTCATAGGGGATGGCTCCTAGCTAAGCAGCACAGTTTTTACCTACAAGATGTTCTCTCCCTCCCTCTCCCTCTGCCTCTGCCTCTCCCTCTCCCTAATTTTGCAGATGTGAGAGACTGTCTCTAGGAACACATGAAGTTATGGAACACCTAGTTAGACACAGGTCCATCTATATCAGTAGCATCTAATCTGACTAGCTGTGGCTATCCAGAGTTTACCAGATGAGTCTTTACCACCTGAGATGCAAGAGGGTGAACTTGGTGTATACAAAGCAGGGGACTGATCCCGGAGCTGCAGCCCCTCTTCAGTACTCCGGGCCACAGTGGTCCATCTAGCTTAATACTATCTAACTGCATATTGTCTATACTGACTGGCAGCAACTGTCAGGGTCTGAGACAAAGTCTTCTTTCTTGCATTGCATTTGAGAATGTAGAGACTGAATGTGCAGATTCTCTATGTGTTCTACAGCTGCAACCTGTCCTCTTCTTCTAACACTTTTCCCTAAGAAAGAGTTCCCTATACCTAAAGCAATTGTGATTGTTCCTTTACCTTCCTTTCTTCAGAAATTTCAAAGGGAAAAGATACATCACTTCCTTTGAAAGCTGAATAGAGGTGGTAGAGTGCAGTGGGTAGGATGTTGCATGCAGCTGTGTTCAAATCAAATTGAAACTAGTGCTTGGCTATGGATCCCATCATCTATTTGAAAAACCAGCTTTATCTCTGGTAGTTTTTTCCAGTCTAGTCTTGGCATCTCTGTTGCTGGAAGAAGGGGAAAACCTTCCTGGTTCAAGCCCTAGTGGCCATTCGGAGCTCTCTCCCTTGCACTTGAAATCCAAGCTGTCAGTTACTGGCCGTAGGACTCCACTGCTATATAAACAGAAGGGGCAGAGCAGGGAGTGAAGAATGTGGGCTGTTGGAATAGATATCTGCTCTAAAATATCAGCCATCTCTGGCAGCTCTGCAGCCATTGATACTATCAGGAACTTCAGGTGCTGCTTCTTCATCTGTGTTCCAGGAGACAATGGCCATTTCCACATGAGACTGTTATAATGCTATGATTCCACTTTCAACATCCCATGGAATCCTGGGGTTTGCAGCTTAGGGAGGGGCCAACTAGAATCCATAGGATGTTGAAAGTGGAATCATAACGCTATAACAGAAATGCAGAAATGGCCAATCAGAGGCAGGATACAGTTAGGGACACTGAACAATGTCTCATGCCACTTCTGAATATGTGTCCATATTCAGTTTTACGATTATATTGCTGCTCCAACAAAGAGTAGTGCGGTTTCCAGACTGAGTCAGTCATCTCTGCCACAGTTCTAGAATGACCTTCGAAAACCACTGTTCTTCTCTCAGGCATCCATTTTAACCTGGCTTCTCCTCTGAAACTATGTGTTATGGTGTCAGCTCTAGATCTTTTTTTTTTCCAGAGCTGTTTGCTAGGTCACTGTTTTCAGCTCCAGAGAGCTGTCTTGTTTCCATATACAAGGAACCTGAAAAAGTAATGTTTATCAGTGCTTCTAGAAAGCATATTAACCATATTTTACCTTTGCCCGCCTGAATCTTAAGGATGACTGCATAGCTGTGCCTCCTAGATTTGGTGAGCATTTTATTTTATGCTGCTAGCTGTCCCACATTATAAACTTTCATTTTTAAAAATAGTCCCTGTCTTTTCTAGAAGACAAGATATGCACTTAACATTCTGCCAAATAGTTTGGTTGTAAGAACTCCTTCTGCTGTCTTTTGGCATGTTTCAGTGTATTAAGCCAATAAATGAAGTCCCTGACAGTTTGGCAGTGAATTGGTAGTTTGACAGTTGAGGGCTGAGCTAATCGCCCCTAACTCTCCAAATACATGCTTTCTCAGTTTCCAGAAACAGGACAGTGAGTGTTTTGCACGGCCATTTGACTGGAATTCCTGGAATGCTGTAACACAGCTAACACAGAATGACTGGACAAAGATAGTGAGAGATATGCTGCAGTGACCTGCAACATTTGTGCCATGTTTTGTTTTCTTGCCTGGGGCTATAGGGAGCCAAACCCGCAGCAAGTACCAGCTGGTTGCACAGCTGGAAGAGAAGGAGCTACAGCTTAAGGCCTGTGTTATCTACACTCAGATTTACCAGGCAAGGTGAAGTCTTTTCAGTTAGAGTGGATTCTCCTGGAATGCCAACACACAGGGGTGACTCTGGGGAAGAGGGCAATTCCAAAAATAAATAGATAAAATAAGAAGGTGAACATTTGGAAGATATGAACAGAAACACCAGACATCATGTTGTGACTTTGGAAGTACATGGTCAATCCCAAGGCCTCCCCTTGATCCATGACTATGAGGAACAGGAACAGCGAAAACAGTCTCAGTTGTCAGAGAGCATGTCATAGATGTCACACAGAGCATGCAAAATAAACAAACTGAACACGCTTAATTCAAGAAGGCAAATATGATTCCATAGGTATCCCTGAAACCTGATGGGGAGAATCTCATGGCAGGAATGTAATATGAAAGGAGCATAACCTATTCCAAATAGACCAAACAGAAAATGAGGAGTAGCAGCATTATATGGCAAACATGTATATGTATACACCTGTGAGGAGAACCATGACTTAGAGCATGGAAAACAGGTTGAGAGCATCTGTATAAAAAGAGGAGGAAATGTACAGTTAAATTTCTGTTAAGGTCTACTGTAGATTGAAGACTTGTTTGATGTCTTCCTAGAACAGATTCACAGAATGTTCCTAGAAAGCATTCACAAAGCAGAAACATACTGGGGACTTTGGGGACTTTCATTACACCCTAATATTTGTTGGAAGTCAAACTTTGGCAAGAATATAAGATCCAACAAATTCTGCACTTGCCTTGCAGAGAACTTCATTGTCCAGAAGGTAGAGGAGGCAACACAGGAATGAACTACCTTCACTTTGATGCTAAGTAGTAGACCATTTCCACACTAGCCTGTTATAGTGCTATTATTCCACTTTCAGCATCCTATGGAATCCTGGGGTTTGCAGTTTAGGGAGGGCCCTAAACCCCAGGATTTCATAGGATGTTGAAAGTGGAATAATAGCACTATAACAGGCTAGTGTGGAAATGGCCATAGAAATGAACTGGTCAGTGGGGGGAAGCAATGGAATTCTTGTGTGGCGATGACCATGTTCTCCTAGAATTTGTTATGCAGAGGAAAGGGGAAGCCAAGTATAATCAGATGTAAAAACACAGAAACTGGAATTTATGTAAGCTGAAAGAAATCAGGATGGATCTGTAAAGAACTTTAAAATGAGTTGAAGTTTAAAAGAAATGTATACAACAAGAAAGGGAGATATGAACAAAGAGGAATACAAATGAATAGCTAGTACTTATAGAGATGAGGTCAGAAAAGTTAAAGTTAAGATGAGCTCAGGCTTGCACGAAAGGTTAAAAATAATTTTAAAAGGGGTTTTTGTTGTCCGTTTGGTTTGGATTTTGGCTGTGTTGCTCAGATTCTTTCAAATAATCCTTTCTGAAGGTTTCCAAGTTTTGCAGTGTAGCATGTTCTACCAGAAGTAAGCTGATCAAACCCCATTGTGGTATGTCTCAGTTCCAGTGAGTGCTATTATTCTTGATTTGGAACTGGCTGCTGTATTGCCAGCCATGTATATATATATGTACAGGAAGTTTTGTACTTGTGAGCCAACTCTTCTTTTTCCTAATTTTTTATTGCCTTGCAACTACCTGGCCTGTGACTGATCTGAGATGGTAACAAATAAAAAGTAAGTAAGTAAAATGGCTATGTGGAGAACAAATGGAAGAACGAGGAATTGGTAGAGCCACTGTATGGGAAAAGGTGGTGAAATGCTAATGGAGGCCAGAGAAAAGCCAGAACTCCTAAACAAATTTTGCATTGCATTGAACCAAAAGGAAAACATTGTTCTGCCTAGTGACAATAGAATGAATGATACAATGAGCAGACTCCAGCCCAGAATAGGCAAATACATGGTAAATGATAACCTATCTACTTTAAATGAATTCAAGTCTCTAGGACTTGGCAGATGTAATCTCAGAGCCTGTGGAGATAATCTTTAGGAATTCTTGGAGAATAAGAGAAGTCCCAGCAGACTGGAGAAGAATGCATATTGTCCCTTCCTCAGAGGGAAAGAAGACCCAAGCAACTACCAACCAATTAACTTCCCAGCAGTACAGGTGAGGGTTCTAGAACAGATTGTCTGTGTATAGTCTGTGAACACCTAGAAAGGAACTCTGTGGTTACTGAAACCTCGCACAGATCTCTCAAAAACCCAGGCTCTTTTTTGATAGAGTTATAAGCTCGATAGATTGGAGAATTATGTGGATGTCGTGTATGTTGATGTCATTAAGTTTTTTGATAAGGTCTACTATGATATGCTTGCAAACAGGCTGATAGAATATGGGCCAGACAGTGCTGGAGTTGTAACTGGTAGATGGACCATACTCAGAGTATTCACCAATGGTTCCTCTTCATCCCAGAGGGAAGTAAGAAACTGAGTACCTCAGGGTTCTGTCCTGGTCCCAGAGTTTTTCATAAATGGCTTGGATAATGGAATAGAGGGCATACTTATCAAATTTGCAGATGATCCCCGAGGACTAGATCAGAATTCAAAATGACCTTGACAAATTGGAGGGTTGAACTGAGATGAATTTCAGTAGGGATGAATGTATATTACATTTAGGCAAAAAAAAATAAAAAATGAAATGCACATATGTAGGATGGGTGACACCTGGCTTGAAAACAGTACCTGTAGAAAGGATCAAGGGTCTTAGGAGACCACAAACTAAACTTATGTCAGCATATGATTTGAATAAAAGCCAATGCAACCTGGGCTTTATCAATGGGAGCATTGGGTCCAGATTCAGGGTAGTAGCAGTGCCACTTTATTCTGAATTGATCAGAACTTACTTGGAATATTGTTTCCAGTTCTGGACACTAGAATTCAAGAAGGATTTTGAAAAGCTGGAACATGTGCAGAGGAGGGTGATCAAGATGCTAAATGGAAATAAAGCTCTATGAGGAACAGTTTAGGAAACTGAGTATCTTAAGCTTGGAGAATAGAAAACTTAGGGGTGACATGCCTGCTGTGATTGTGTACCTTCAAGTGGTTTCCAGCTTATGAAAATAAAATCTCAAGAGTGAGGTTCAAACTTAGCAGTAGCAGTAAAAAAGAAAAAAAATTCTTCTCCTTCCTCTTCTTCCACCTCTTGCTCTTGTTTTCTGTTGCTCCAGAGACTTTATCTTCAAAATTCAAGGAAAGAGATTTCACTTAAATGTTAGGAAGAACCTCCTGACAGTAAGAGCAGTCCAACAACGGAGTGTGTTGCCTCAGAGTATGGTGGAGTCTGGATGGCCATCTGTTGAGAATGCTATGATTGCATGGTAGGGGTTGGACTTGATGGCCCTTTGTTGTCTCTTCCAGCTCTATAATTCAACTGACTCAACTGGACATAAGCTGCAAGGATGTTCAACTGCTGATGTGCTCAGAGCTGAAAAGAAAGTCTGAAGCTGCACAGTACATATTATAGGAACATGGAATTTTGGAAGCATGAGTCAAGCGAAGATAGACATCATAAAATAAGAAATGGGACATATATAAACATTGCAATAATTGGCTGAGCAAGCTAAAGTAGACAGGGACATTTTGAGTCAGATAATTACAGAGTTTTACTCAGGAAATGAAAATTTCAGAAGAAATGGGTTGGCATTAATCATGTACAGAGATGTAATAAAAGGAATATAAAGCAAACATATTCATGTCAAGGAATATAAAGCAAAGTCTGACCAAATAATATCAATATGAGTTCAGGGGCATCAATATAACCATAATTCAATATAACCAAGGCAGAAGAGAAGAAATTGAAATATTCTACACTGGATTTCAGGAGGAGATTGACTCACACACCAAAACTGGACATGTTGGTATCACAGATGATTGGAATACAGAAGCAGTAAACAGGGGAGTACCAAGTTGTGTTGGAGAATTTGGCCTAGGATCAAGAAATAAAGCAGGAGAGTGACTGACTGAATTTTAATTATTCAGGCAACCAAAGAGGCAACTGTGTACAAAGACATTCACTTGATGGCCAATACAGAAATCAGATAGGCTAAATAATTATAAGCAAATGATGGGGAAGCACCATTCTCTCTGCAAAAAACAAGACCAAGAGCAGCTTGGGCACAGACCATGAACTGCTAATATCAGAAATTAGAAGAAAGTTAAAGAAGAATACTAAATCAATCATTGTGCAAAAATACAACCTGAAGAACATCCCTGTAGAATTTAAAGATAATGTAAAAAATAGATTTGCCTAATTAATTAACTAATTAAGCCTAATTGACCAGAAGCCAGAAGATCTCTGAAGCCAGGGACATTGTGAGGGAAGAATGCAAAAGGTAATATTTCTAGTCAACAACAACAACAATAATATCTCCACTGGATGACAGATGAAACTCTTCAAATAGCTAAGAACAGGCAAATCAAAAGTAAAAGGGAACAGAAATAGGACCATAAACCTATCTCAGCTATCTAGCAACTTCTGCACAGGGACAATGCTATAGCATTTAATGCAAGGAATAGAAGGCCACACGATTGCAGATTTCAAAGGGAAGTTTAAACCAAAAGTGGGGATGCTTTGTGACTACCAGGGAAGCATACTGTAAGATCAAGAAGAAATAAGAAGACAATGGAAACAGTAATTGAAGAACTGTATAAAAGAGATAAAAGGATGACAGATTCATTCAGGGAAGAAATTTTAAAAAGTAAAGTCAAAGCTATACTCAAAGCACTTAGGAGTATTAAATCATCAGGAAGACATGACATACCAATAAAGCTGTTTCAAGCAACAGAGACAGAATCCACTCAAATTCTTACAGAAAACTGTCAGCACACACAGACACACAGACACACACACACATATATATAAAAGGATGGCCCACAAATTGGAAATGCTCAATATACATTCCATTCCCCCACAAAGGGAACCCCAAGCATTGTGGAAATCACCAACCATTGCATTTATCTCCCCCATAAACAAAGTGATGTTCAAAATTCTACAACAAAGACTTCCACAGTATATGGAGCAATAAATGCCAGATGTGTCCAAGCTGGGTTCAGGAAAGGAGGTACTAGAGATCGTATTGCAAACATACGTTGGAGTGCACCAAAGGATTTCAGAAGAAAATGAGCCTGTGCTTTATAGATTACAGCAAAGCCTTTGATTGTGTAGATCATGAAAACTATGGATCAGTCTTAAAGAAATGGGTATACCACAACATTTGACTATCCTAATGTGTAACCTCTACTCCAAGGAAGAAGCTACTGTCAGAACAGAATATGGTGAAATAGTATGGTTTCCACTTCATAAGCGAGTCAGGTACAACTCATTTTAGCACCTTATTTATTTAACTTGCGTGCTGAATGTATTATACATAAAACTGGATTAATCTGAGGAAGGAGGTATGAAAATCGGAGAACATTAACAATTTAAGATATGCAGATGACCTCATACTACTAGCAGAAATTAGTAAAAGATTTGAAAAGACTATTGAAGAAAGTCAAAGAAGGAAGTGCAAAGCGAGGTTTACAGCTGAATAATAAGAAAACAAAAATAATGACCACTGATGAGCAACATACCTTTAAAGCAGACAATGAAAACATTAAGAAAAATATGTCAGAACCACTGCCCTATAAAGCCTGATAAGGTGTGCTGCACAGCCTGGAGTGTAAAGTGTAGAGCAAATAGGATATGAAAATGGTGCTAACTTTTGTACCTCTGCAAATTATTCTATGTTTTAGAAAATGATTTCTGGAGGATTGCAGTTTATCCTTCTGAAAGCATGCATATAAAATCTAACTTTCACCCTGATTATTATGCATGTAATAGGATGAGATCCATCTATGTAACGGCCTGTCACGATGTGTTGAACTCTGTCTGAAGAAACTGTTTGGATTTTTTATTGCTTTTTGCATGCACATTATAGTAGGATGTGTTACTTTTGTTATAAGCTTCTTGTTAGCAGGAGAAAAGGAGATGTTTTAGCTTCTCTGAGAGATACCTCAGTGCTTGGCGTCTGGGAACACAGAATCAAGGCCAAAGGGTTTTCGTGGAAGGAAACAGCAAGGAGAGAGTCAGAGCCATGAAGTACTGTACATAACAGCAAATGGAATACTTTCACGAGCAAAACTGAGATTATCACTTAATGCTTATAAAGTACTGCAAATGTAGCTATCTTTTAGTCTTGGCAATGCTTCCATGCATGTCATTGCTTTGCTATGATCCTCAATAAAGTTACTGGACCTTCCGAACTTTGTTGCTGCAGTCTGAAGCCTCGGAGTGTATATCACAACATACGTCCTACACCTGTGCTCAGTCACTAATCAGAATGGAGACTGCAGTCAAGAAATCAGAAGAAATATAACGATACATTACTGAATACAAACGTTAAGATAGTCAATGCCATTGTATTTCTGGTTTCTATATAATAGTCGTGAAATCTGGATAATAAAGAAAGCTAATAGGAAGAAAATCAATTTACCTGAACTGGAGAAGAGTTCTACGGATGCCATGGACTGCTAAAAAGTCACATAAATGGGTCCTAGAGCCCACAAGCCTGAACTCACTCTAATAGCTAAAATGACTAAACTGAGACAGTTGTACTTTGGACATATAATGAGAAGACATGACTGGATAGACAGGGTAGGTGGATAGATTCAGTGAAGGAAACCACAGCTGGAATTTGCAAGACCTGAGCGAATGAGCTGATGACAGGATAACTTGGGATATTCTCATTCATCATAAGTCAAAGTCAGCTTGATGGTAGTTAACAACAACAAGAACAAATAGATAGCAGCCATATATACACACACTACACACATGAATACCTGGTGGAGGATGTTCAGAAAAGTTCAAACAAAAAAATTATGTGTTGGTGGGAGGAGGAAAAAAATAGAACTTCTCGTAAATTTTCTCCAGAAAAAAAGAGTTCTGAGAAATTTCAACTCAAATCTCCCATGGCTAGTTGGCTTCTTACTACTCAGCTACCTCCTGCCTGAGAGCCAATGGTTTGATCATTGGCTGGTGACTCTGGACAGCTGGGTTGGAGTTTCCACTCAGCCATGGAAACCCACTGGACGACCTTGGACAAGTCCCAATCTCTCAGCCGCAGAGGAACGCAAAGAGAAACACCTTCTGAACAAATTTACCAAGAAAACCTTGTGATAGGTTTGCTTAGGGTTGTTGTAAGTCAGAAATAAATTGAAGACACACAGCAACAACAACAACACTTCCTGCCCACGGTACTCATCAGCCTATATTCTGAATACCGAACAATTCAATTTATTCTTTTTAAAGTATCATGGCTGCTTTAAAAGCTATGCAGTGTCTTTGGTGGTTTGACTTGAGTTTTTTTTTTTTTTTTGGAGGGGGAGCTATTCCAGCTCTTTAATTTTTAACTGTTTGTCAATATGAGATTAATCCCCAGCAGACTCTTTAATATAAATAGATAACATTCACACATACATTGTTACAGACACACACACATTTTCTTTTCTTTTCAGTTAAATAATTAATGAGTATCCATATTGTTAGAGCTCAATATAGTGTTTGCTAATGGACAGAAACCTTCCTACATGTTTCAGAGAATGCTGTCTAAAAAATTCATGACTGTGAGTGCATTGGCTAAAGGGATAGAGTAACTGACTTACATCAAAAAAGGGTTCAGCCCTCTTGTTTCATACGTGTGATGGTTAACAACAACAACGACAAAGACAAAAAAAAACAACCTAGCCATCTTGCAGTTGCCTGCCGTGCACCATATACTGATAAGGAACCATAGCTCCATAGTAAGAATTCTTGGATAATTCTAGGCTTTTGCAATGTCTAGCACCCCAAGGAGGGAGCAAGAGCTATGGAGACAGGGATTTTGCTCATGAGCTACTGGTGGTTCTTCTTTGTGGTGAGCTACTGCCAGATCTCAGCTTTACTGGTAGGATTCCTTACTGTGCGTACTCATCTCTGCAGGGTGTGGGCCATTCTTGAGCAGGAGTTTCCACTACACCCCCAGTTGTATCACCTGCCTGGGCCAGGAAGCAAAATGAGGACATCTCTGGTGCTTCTGGCTATACAGTGCACTGCAGAGAGGTAAGAAACTTTAAAAATGACCAGGCTAAGTGGTAAAGGGGATAATCAGTGCCTCTTTATCCTGTTGAAAAAACCTTCCCTGAACCCCAAAATACTGAATAATATCAGCTAGTTCCCAATATCCAGTTTTGAAGCAACGTACTGGTGTGAATTTATGGAATAATCATAAATTCAGCGGTGGTTATGGAGTAGAGATGACTTTGTCTGCCTGAGTGACAAGAAATGGTCAATGAGAGTGTGTCCTTATCAATTCTCCAGGACTTCTCATCACCCTTCAATACCATTGGCATCCTTTTGGGCTGCCTTGCAGGGCTGGGACTTGGAGGGACTGTTTTCCAGCGATACCTTTCCATCCTGGAGGGACAGTCCCAAAGGTAATTCTGGACACTTTCTATTTAGTGCCTTGCCTGTTGGCTTGTAAAATTCTTCAAGGTCCCATTCTTCCTCCTCCTACCCCTCACCCCCTAACACACATGCTGTTTAATGTATACATAAAGCATCTGGAAATAATTTGTACTGGTAAAACTATTCTGCCAACTGTGCCTGTTCCTGAAAATGTCTTATCTAGCCATAGTAACCCATGCCTTAGTTGCGTTCTATTTTGATTACTGCCACATGCTCTGTGCCAGAATACTTTTGAAAGCTTCCAGTGGCCCAAAAGAGATGCAGCCTAAATAAAGTTGCCAGCTGAACCTGGCAATCTTATTTAGCTGTGAAAGTAACGCTATCACTATTTCTCTTCCCCGCTCCAACAATATTATTTATTTATCGCCAAAAATGTTGCCTTTCTTTTGGGACCTGCACAAGAGGCTGACAAGGTGGGATAACAATTCTGGCTCAGCTATGTATTTTGACCTAGTGATAATTAGAGACAGATCGATCTGTCTGTTTTTGTTTCTTTCACCTTCTTCATTGCCTAATCTTAAATTAATTTCATTTCCCCATGAGGTTGAAATTTTTAAGTGCATGAAACTTCATACACATTTCTGTGCATATTTCAACTTATGAATACACTTTTGTACACAATTTTACCCAACAGGCTTATTTTTACAAGCAGTTTCCCCTAATATAACATAATGCCTTTATGTTTGGGGAAAGGGCAGACAAAAGAAAAGTACATATTAGAATAAGTGCTAAGTCTAACACTTATTCTAATATGTACTTTTTTTTTGGTCTGCCCTTTCCCCAGATTAGGTAAGCTCTCTTCCCCAAACAAGTGTCTAGCTTGAAATTGCTCTTAGATTCATCTTTGTCACTCGAGTCTTCTGAGGATTGGGACTCACAGTGCTTGGCATTAGTTTTGACTGGTATGCCAGCTGTAGCCTTTCCTGGGCGAGGTAGCCCACAGTCTGGTTACTCCCCAATTCAACTACTGTCCGTGAAGACAACTCAAAAGCTACACCTAGTGCAAAGTGCTGCAGCAGGATTCCTGATTGGCATACCATATAGACAACACATAACACCAGTCTTAAAGGGCTACACTGGCCACTAGTACACTTGTAGTCTAGATTTAAGGTACCTGTAATTACATTTAAAGCCTAAACAGCTTGGGACCTCAATACTTTCAGGAATGCATCTCCCAATCTGCCCAAGACTGAGATCTGCAGGAGGCACCTCCTCTGCGTCTGCCAATGTGGGCAATAGGATGTGTGAGGACATGGTAGAAAGATCTGGTCCATTGTTGGTTTCTTTGCGAGGCCAAATGAAGACTTCTTTTTTAATTAAGGCTTTTGGGGCTTATGGTACCTTAATTGGCTTTTTAATGTTGTAGCTTGGGTCAGCTCAGCTGCAGCCAGCTATATTCTTTCTGTGATAAAATTCCATGGGGTCTTTGTTTTCTTACCCAGGCCTGCTTAGATCATGCATCCCTGACCTTCTGTCTGATTTTCTCCACTGCTATAAACAGATTCCACAGAAATTAGGTCTATTCAGCTCTAGCCTACTCAGTCATTTGAGGCCATTTGTTCTGGCTTTCCCTAAAATAATGACGAGAAGAGTCCCAGTGTTCCAATTTGGTGGCCAGGGCAAGGCCCTTGCCTAGATGGGTTACAGCCAGTTGGCCAGATTCCTGTCTCAAGGAGCAGGAGGACCATGCCAAAAGGAACTCTCTCCTGCCTCTTTCCTGTCTTTCATATGGGATCTGTGATCTATCCATGCCAAAAGAAAAAAAGAAAACGCAAACCAGGCAGCATTTTAGGAAAGAAAGAGAGTAATGTTACAGGTTTATGAGGACAGTAATTAAAAATGTATCAAAGAGCCTTGTAAAGCTTATGGTCCAAGTTAACTGTATGAAGTAAACAGCCTTTAACAGCCTCCCGGGACTATGACAGATAGTCTGTGGGTGTTACTGCAACATGGTACGCGTGATTGTTCTGGCCATCCCAAACTAATCACCATCTGTTTGGATGAGTCTCCAGGGAAAGTCTCGTTGTTGGACGATCATGGCTGTTAGCATTTTTAATCAGTCTCGATGCCACGCAGACAGAAACCGTATGTTCCCACCTTAGTTTTCCCCTCCTGTGTGGGAGGCTGGCTTGCTTTTGAGATCAGGTGAACTGTGGGTATGGGTAGTTGAAAGATATACAGCAGCACAACACAATCCAGTGTCCCCCAGACTCTTTGCACTACAAGTCTCATAATCCTTGACCATTGGTCATGCTGTTTGGCAATAATAGAAATTTCAGTACAAAAAACCTGGAAAGAATCCAATTATCTATTCTCAGTGTAAAGAACATACAATTGAGTTTAAAGAGCCACTAATAAATTGTTCTTCTCATCCACCAGTGGACACTTGTTCTAATCCCTTCAGTGGTGGGCAGAAGCACAGTTCTTCATGTTTCTTAACCACAAACTAGAGAGTGAATCAATAGTAGGAACCTGTAATAGAGATGGAAAGATCATGGATGATTTGTAATCTAAAAATACAGAGAAAGTTGTGAAAGAGGCATTGTGTTGGTCTACGTTCTTCCAGGTAATGTAGTGGTCAGTTTTGAAGTGTAGAACCTCATTATGGCAGACAGACTCTCAAGAATTCATAGTCATATGTCCAGAATATATCCCACTTTCCTGTTGTTTATGTTCAGAAGAACTGACAGTCAAGTTAACAAAGCCTTCATAAATTACAGACATTTGAAACAGACAAACTACTTCCAACTTCTCACAGCACAGCACCATTGTGCCTTGACTCTGGCAACTGTTGAAGGCTGTGAGATGAACGGGGGCTTGGGGCTGTGCTGTGCCCCACTGGGCCTCAGCAGATGGAAGGTCCTCCCTCCATCCCAACTGCCACTACAGGCTTCCCCTGCTTATCTGATGGGTTAGGGACCAGAGTGCCGTCTGAAAAGTGGAACCCATGTAGATAGAGACTTCTTTGGGACAGATTGTGCACCTGCAAGCTGCTTACAAAGTCTCTCAGTCAGCTTGACACCTCTTTTCTCCCTCAGCTTGCTTTGCAAGCAGCATTCACATGTACATGAGCAATCCCAAGAAAGCCTTCACAGGCAGGAAGAACTGAGAGAAGCCCACTGTTTTGTTTCTTGCAAATTCCAGGCAAATTCCATTAGTTCAGTGCATACACATATGAGTAGTCCCAAGCAAACCTCTGTAGGCAAAAATAACCAATGAAAGAGCAGATCTCTCATCAGATTAATGGAACTTGTCTATAATTTGCAAATGCTGAAATAGCAGAACATCAAAAGCTGTGTTGATGAAAAATGGAAGAAAGTGGGAGACTCTGTAGTGGGACATCTAGAGCAGAGGTGGATCTAGGGTCGGGCAACTGGGGCGCATGCCCTAGGTGCCATTCGAGGAGGTGCAAAAGCCACCATCTCCCATGCCCACTGGCCACCCCCCGTGCCTTTCAGCACCCGCCTGCCACCTCCCCACGCCTTCCTGTGTCTGCCCACAACTTCCTGTGCACTCTCCGTGCTCATCCGCCATCTCCCTGTGCCTTCCCACGCTTGCCTGCCACCCCTCTGTGCACTTTTGGAGCCGTCCACCACCTTCCTGTACCTTTCCACTCCCACCTGCCACCTCCTTGCACCCTCCCACACTCGCCCACCACACCCATGTGCACTTTTGCACCTGTCTGCCACCTCCTCATACCCTTCTGTGGCCACTCACCAGTGCCCCATCCTTCCTGACCTGTTGAGGGGGCGGTGGTGTCAGCAGCATGTAGGGGCACTACTTCTGCACTTGCCCCAGGTGCTGCTGAGCCTAGGTACTCCACTGATCTAAAGAGAGAGAAGAAGATGCAGGCAGAGCTCCATCATGCCTGGGCCCAGACACATATGAAAGGCCCTTCCTCCTTCTCAACTTCCACTGCTGCAGCCTCTAGAGTGAGAGAGAACAATTAGGGACTGGAAGCATTTTACTGATTTCTTGTTGTTTTATCTAAGGCCATTTCCACTTCAGACTGTTATAGCACTATTATTCCACTTTCAACATCCTATGGAATCCTGGGGTTTGCAGTTTAAGGAGATTCCAACGGATCCTTCCCTAAACTGCAAAGCCCAGGATTCTGTAGGATGTTGAAAGTGGAATAATAGTGCTATAACAGTCTAGTGCGGAAATGGTCTAAGAGGGCTGGAAGGAAGTTGAGCTCACTATTGTTCGAAGGAGAAATCTGAAGTTACAAATGGACATCTCCCAACCGCATTTGTCTCAATGGTGATGGTAGTGGTGGTGGCAGCGATGATGATGATGATGATGATGATGATGGTGGTGGTGGTTGCTAAGAGAAGCTGCATGCAGATGGAGAAAGTTCAGGTAACTGGTAAGATGAACCAAAGAAGGAAATAAATGGCTCAGTCAACATTGAGAAATAGAAGGGAGGTAGTAAAGGGAGTGGGAATAACAACTAATCCTAATACTACTTTTTTCTTTCGTAAAAACAGTATCCTTTTTATGACAAATACATCTTCCTTCGAACGGCTAAAATGAAAGTTCCAAGGCTTTCCTGGGTAGATTTGAGACTTAACTAAAAAGAATGATTGACTTTAAAAGAAACCCTATATGGGCTAGATGGAACTGAGTGTATTTTCAAGAGGTCAAGGTGCTTGTAGGTGGCCTGGGAACCACACCTGCCCCTCAGAGCCCCATGAGCTGATCCAGCGGTCCCCAAACTTTGGTTCTCCAGGTGCTTTGGACATCAGCTCCCAGATATCTTGGCCAAAATTCAGGGATTCTGGGAGCTGAAGTCCAAAACATCCAGAAGACCAAAGTTTGAGAAACACGGGGCTAAACCCATCCAGTTTTCTGAAACCTGAATTAACTGAACTTTTAGTTTTGAAAAAAAGCAGTTTGAAGCCCCCAAAGGAACCGGTCCTGAAAAAATGAAAATAGGGAATCTTTTCCTAGGGAACAATGATACTGGGGGCTTCAGGAACCAGAATGAGCTCTGGCAGGCTACACATAGCCCCCAGGCCACGTTGTTTCTAGCCATGCTTTGAAGAAATAAATGAATGAAGTGCCCAGGAAACTAATTTGCCACGTGGTGAGATGTAAGAAAATTCTCCATCTTGTTCAGTTTTCTGCATTTTTTTAATAATTATGGCTTCAGTCAATAGATGTGACCATTTGGAAGGGATCAAAACAACACCGAAACTTGTTACTTGTAAATAATAGGCTCAAATGTATAAGAAGTCTGTCTTTCTGTGTCTCAAACTGTAGGGGAGGTAGGTTAGACCGGAGCAATTTTTAAAAGATTTGTGGCAAGATGGTGGTTATTCTCTTCCTTAATTTTCACTTCCAAGAGAGGTCATAGCAATGGTGAAAGCTGGAATGGAAATTATTATCACCATTTGCCATAATATTCTAGTTATAATGTTATATTTGAGGTGGAGAAGCAGACTGTGGTGGCCAGCCACTGAAAACAGCTGCATTATAACTGCTTTTTATAGAAACTTATGGTTTAAAACAAGTGAAACTGCTTCACCACAAATAATAAGGCCATCTCCATGAATCAAGCAACTTGGGCATACCTTTAAAAAAAAGAGAGAGAACAGTATGTCCTCCCATTCTTTGTCTGTGTATTAGGTCACAAATTTGGGAACATTTTCCCCTCTTTTCCCAAAATGGAGCTTAAATTCCTCCTTGAATTTGTCTAATCCTCTTGAATTTGTCAAATCTCCTTTAAAGCAACCTTCATAGCTTGTGGAACTGACTTACCTAGTTGAACTGTATTGCCAAGAAATATTTCCTTTTGTATGAGTCTATAAATGGGAGTAAAAAAAAACCCTTTGGTTTGTATTTTAATGTGATCCAAGCTAATTCACAATATTTAGCACTCCCCAGACCTCCTTCACATGTTTTCCTGTTTCCTTCTATGTCTCTCTCTCTCTTCGTCTCTCCCTTCCCCCCACTCTCTCTCTCTTCCCCTTCTTTTACTGTTTCTTTATTTTGAGTCCTCGTCTGTGATCATTTCTAGCTCTGAACATCGAATAAGCAGACCAACTGCTACAAAAGGCTAAGGCAGGAATCCTGTTGGTGACTTTCACTGATGGAAATACCCAATGGCGGAGCTTAGAGTGTGGAGAGTGTGAGGGGCGGGAGAAGGCGGAGCTATGGCATGAGGGGCGTGGCCACTGTGGGGGGGCTGTGGTGTGTGAGGGTGTGGCCAGGGCACATGAGGGTGTGGCTACCAGCCGGGACACTCCAAAAACATTGCTGCCCGGGAAGAATCGCCCACCCCACCCTCACATCCCTACGTGACTGTAAATACCGTCATACAATAAGCTGTACTTCCTGGATGGTTGGATATGCGTGGTATCCCAACCTGGTTTGTGCATGTTTTGTTAAACTGACATCATCCACGGGGACATGGTTGTGGTTTTTGGAAGGCTGCCAGGTTCTTTCAGTTCATTTGGTGATCGGGATGTGACTGTACTGTTGCTCTTCCTTCCACACACCCACGCAAAAGGCAAGAGAATGGGAGGGGAAGAACTGAGGGAGGCACATGCATGGCTTCTCCATGTGCTGCTGCCTCTCATTCACTTGCCTTTGGCTTAGGTGCCTGGAAGGAAGGCGCAAGCAAAAGGCAAGGGAATGGGAAGAGGAAGCCCAGAAAAGAACGGGAAGGCGGGCGCTTACCGGTACTTGGCTGAGGGGAGTTATTTGTGGTTTTTTACTTTCATAAGAGTTCTGTACCCCAAACCCTCACAAAAGTCAAGCAGCCACTCTGGTGTGAAATAAAGCTACTGTGCCATTGTTTTCAAATAGGAGAAGAGAAAGACAAAAATTCTCCTTCATTCCCTGCCCTTCTCCTTACTTGATTTATGATATATATGCAAACCCTATTAAAGTTAAATCAAGCTTTTCAAGAAATGAGGAGTTCCTGTGAGCTTTGCTTCTTTTTTCTTCTCATTCCTATTATTTAAGGGTCCCAGCAAGTGATGCAGGCAGATGTAATAATCCCCATTACTAATAAAGAATATTTGGAAGAGAAGTTAGGATGCTTAACCCGTTAAGTGACAAATGGTCCATAAATCACATACATTTTCTGAGAAAAGTAACATAAAGACGTTCTCTTGTGAGCTGTGCTAGAATGATATGCACCTGTGGAGTCATTACGCTCCCTTGCTGCAAAAATCTAAAGGTTAAATATCAAGAAGAAACTAATGTAGGAAAGGAAGCAAAACTGGTAAAAAAATAAAATTTAAAAAGGGAAAGGGGGAGCTGCTGAACCCCAGCACAGAGTAAAGTTTATCCTATTCAACTTCTTTCTGTCAACTCTGATACCGGTGCATAAAAAGTGAAAAATGTATTTTACCACCCCAAATGCTCAAGTGTTGATATAAGGAAAGTTAGGGACAGTTTTGGCTCAACAGTGAAAATATTGTTGGACTGCAACTCCTAGAAACCTTGGCCAGTGTGACCAAAGGTGGGAAATCCTGGGGGCAGCATTGAGCAACATCTGGAGGTCTTTTACCTTACGCAGTTATAGCACTATGATTCCATGTAGCTGCCATTGCTACATCCTATGGAATCCTGGTTTAGTGTGGGATACTTAGAATGCTTTGCTGGAGAGTGCTGGTGCTGTTGTTCAGGGAATTGCACTAGACATTTCTAAGTACCTCACTACAAACTACAAGGGCTGGGACTCGACAGGAGGAGGGCATGGCAGTTAAAATGCCTTGTGATTGTACCCCCAGTTTTGCTAGATGAGCACAAGTACAGCTGGAAGACACCAAGATGATATCACTGTTGCTCCACAGCAATGTGGATTCGTGTACTATCTCTGAAGGCTCCAGTAACCCTTTGTTACTAAAACCTGTTAATAGCCCTTCCCTCTCTCTCTCTCTTTTTAATCTAAAAGAGACTATCTATCTATCTATCTATCTATCTATCTATCTATCTATCTATCTATCTATCTATATGAAAAGAAGATAACAAAAAAGCAAACTGTGATAAATAGCCCTTCTCTTTTAAAACCTTCTGACTCAGTTGTCATCATTGCTTTTTTTGTAACAGAAAATTTCATAAATTAATTTTCTGCTGTGGGCAGTAACCTTTTTGTACAGTTTTTAAAGTGATACTAATAATTCATTGCAGGGAGGAAAAGAGAAACAGTTCAGACCATTAGTTGGTAAAGACCTGCACTCAACATCTCTTTCTGGATAAGAGCAGGGTTAATGTCCTTTGAAATTCATCCAGTGAGAATTTCAGGCTATAAGAAGTTTGGACTGATACATAAAACGCAGCATATTTTTCTGTATTTGGCACCCTAAACTCATTTGAAGTGTGGTGCTGGAGAAGAGTTCTGTGAGTACCATGGGCTGGAAATCAAGACAGCAGAACTGAGGCTGTCATACTTTGGACATGACTCACTAGAAAAGACAATGATGCTTGACAACATGGAAGGCAGTAGGAAAAGAGGAAGACCCTGTTACAGATGGATGGACTCAATCAAGAAACCACAGCCTTGAATGCAAGACATGTGCCCTTTCCGCAACTCACCCATTTTCGGTGCTGGGGTGGGCTGCTCGCGCGAGCAGCCTCTGGAGAGAGGTTCCTGCTTCCCTGCTTCTTCGGCTCCGCATGAGCTTCCCCGTGTCTTCCTTTTGCAATGCAGCCTGGGACCTTCCCAGCCTGCACTGGACAGGAAGCGCAACTGGCCCGGCTCCTGAGGCTCTGCACGCAAGGTAAGTGCGTGCAAGGCCTTGGAGCAATGCGCAACATTTTTGACTTCAAGCCGAAAATGAAAAAATGTGTGCACGGTCTGTGTCAGGCCCTGGAGCGTCGCACAGATGTGACTGCGTCATGTGGACTGCTCCTCACATTTGTGCGATGCTCAAGGGGCCCTTTCGCATCGAAAATGCCATGCGAAAAGGGCCATGAACAAGGCTGATGATAACAGCATGACTTGGAGTTCTCCCATTCATAGGGTTGCCATAAGTCAAAGTCCACTGGATGGCAGTTAACTACAACAACAGGGAGGATGTTGGTTTCTCTTCCATAACTTCTGAAGGCAAGCCTCATTTTTAGGCCTGCAGGGTGCCAAGCAAATGCAAAGCTCATAGTGAAAAAAAATTCAAAACCTCATTATTTTACAAAGCCATTACAACCATAGTCTGAAACAACTTGAGTCATCCCCTGCCGTAATTACTCAATATTAAAGGCTTCCCAGCCCCACCACCCCAGTGTCTCTGTTTTTCAGTTTGCAGCTTGTAAAATACTGTGAGATGAGTTTCAAAATAGAATTGCTTTTTCAATATTAAAAATTGTACTTTTGTTTATGATGATTTTGAGTGGAAATAGATGGCACACCAGCCATTTTCCTGCTTGTAGTTCAAAGAAACATGCTGATTATTTCTTCTTTTCCTTGAAGCTGAATGGGATAGTCTGGATGAACTGAGGCTTGATTTATTTTGACGGAGTTCTTCTTCTACAACCAGGGATAGGAAAGAAAGAAAGAAAGAAAGAAGGAAGGAAGGAAGGAAGGAAGGAAGGAAGGAAGGAAGGAAGGAAGGAAGGAAGGAACTGCCATGTTGCAGTTACATACAGAGATGTCCATTTCATAATTCCTGAGACTACTAACCATGCAGAATATATCTTGCCTCAGAAATATCTATATTTACAAGGCTTGTGATACATTTTGGAGGAAAAAGTTGTATATAAAGCCATACATAGATTTCAAAAGCATTTACCATTAAAATGTATACATTAGAAAAAAGTATGCCAAAGTTGTGTGCATTTTAAAAAATGTACACAAAATATGTATAAACTTGGGAAGAGGTGTCACACAACACTGGAAATGGAATTGACCAAGAATTCACATCCCTATGAAAAAATGTTAAGATTTCCAAAATTTAACGGGCATTTTGGAAAGATTGGCAATGTATTTCTCTACCACCAGCCCAAGTATGGATGCCCTAGTTAGGTTGCACCCTGATGCTTGCTTGGTATGACAAGAATATCAAATGAGGAGGGGGAAAAGGTTGATGGGAAAATTAAACTGTTTAAATTATTCTTATTGTTTTGATCTCTTTAGATTGATTTAATTGTACACCACTCTGAGTCTTCGTGGAACACAAGCTGAACATGAGTCAACAGTGAGATGCAGCAGCTAAAAAAGCCAATTTGATTCTGGGCTGCATCAACAGGAGTATAGTGTCAAGGTCAAGGGAAGTAGTAATACTACTTTTTCTGCTCTGGTTAGCCCTCACTTGGAATACTGTGTCCAGTTCTGGGCACCACAGTTCAAGAAGGATATTGACAAGCTGGACCGTGTCCTGGGGAGGGCAGCCAAAACAGTGAAGGATCTGGAAACCATGAAGCCCTACGAGGAGAGGCTTAGGGAACTGGGTATGTTCAGCCTGACAAAAAGAAGGTTAAGAGGAGACATGATAGCCATGTTTAAATATGTGAAGAGATGTCATGTTGAAGATGGAGCAAGCTCGTTTTCTGCTGCTCCAGAAACTAGGACACAGAGCAATGATTTCAAACTACAGGAAAAGAGATTTCACCTCCCTGACAGTCAGAGCTTTTTGATAGTGGACTGTACTGCCTGGGCGTGTGGTGGAATCACCTTCTTTGGAGGTTTTTAAGCAGAGGCTAGATGTCCATTTACTGGGGGGCTTCTTCCCACATGGCAAGGGGGATTCGATGGCCATTGTGGTCTCTTCCAACTCTATGTTTCTATGATTCTATAATTCTATGATCCTTGGATGTAGGGCAGGATAGAAATATATTAATTAATTTATTAATTGAATAAAATATTTCTAATTAATTCAATCAAGCTACTCTGTTTTTTCAAGACCTGAGCAAGGCATTTGATGATCAAAACTCTTGGAGATCTCTCAGTCTTAAGTTGAACTCAACATTAAATGAAACCCTCCAAACAGGAAATAACAAGAACAAAATGGAAGCTGTAAGCACTGGAGGGATAAAAGGGTGCATGCGTGAAGCAGGCCAATTCTTCCCTCTCATGTTACATCTCTTCTTGCTCATTTTGTTTCCTTTAGGGCAGTGAGAGGAAACCTCCAGCCAAACAGCCAAATCTCGCTCTACAGTTCCCCTTTTAAGATCCTCTTCAACCCCTTTTCCAGGAAGTCAGAAGGGAGATGAATCTCCACTGTTGTTTATGATGATGATTCTACCTTTCCCCTCAAACTGCTGCTGTGATAAATGAAAGGCCCTTCTTCCATCTGATAAGTGAAATAAATTAGTGGTTCCACTCAGATTATGTGAAGTGGGCAGTTGGGTTTCCTCTGAGACCATCTAAGGAGGTAGACTCTTTGAATAGCATCCCTGCAGAAAAGATAGGTTATAAATGAAATTATGGTAAGTGCTCTGGGATCAGTTCCAAATGGAATGATAACACATCTTGGAAGCACCATACTTAGGATCATAATCAGACCATTACAAAACATGAGGCTGTTTGGACTGTGCCACATTGCCGAGTGATACCTTACTGATACCTAGATCCTTAGATAGGATCCAAATAAGTGACGGTCCAAAACTCCAGGCAAGAACTCCTGCTGGATTGAAACTGAGGATGATGAAGATGGGAATGTGTTGTTGCTTTTAAATAGTTGCACAAGGGACCGATTTGTGAAAAAGGAGTTGGAAGGTGGGTCTTACAGATTTTAACAAGTTACCCTTCATATTTTTTCTTGTAATTTAAGCACTAAGTGAAGGAGTGAATACAATGTATTTAGGGATTGGTGAGAGAGAGGTGAGAAGGTTATAATATATAGAAAAAGGAACCAATTTGAATCTACCCAAAATACTCAGCGTAAGATGCTTCAAATCCTTTTAAATTTATTTTTAAGGAACAGAGAAAGGGAAAGGAAATCTTGTTTTCAAGCCTTATTAAGCCACCTCCCTTTCTCCCAGAAGCTAAGAAAGCCATCTGTTGGAACCTGTTCATATGTTTGTTTTCTACAATAAAATGCAAAATATATCTTCCTGTTAGAGGATTATGCCATATGTCACTCTGTAACAAAACCAGAATGTTTATTAATGAACCCAATCAGAGACAAGGATTTAGAAAGATTTAGAAGGACTGTTCCCCATCGCCAATTCAATATTTAAGAGCGTGTGTGTGTTGTGGGAGTGAGGCGGAAGGACTTATGGTGTGTTATTAATGTTGGACTTGGAAGAACAAAAACTAGGCTATGCATTTCATAGGGTATTGCTACCTTGGCAGTAGATGGAGAAAAGGGAACCACGCACGGAGGGGGAAGAGCCATACTGGTCTAACTGCCTGTTTCACACATTGAAACACCCAGGTGATTTTGATCTGCAGTTTATCTATGATTAATATTTAATTTGATCAGTATGAGCTATGTTGTCCTCAGTCTATCCTCTGTCCGCTCACCTGATAAGCTAATTAAAGAAAGAGATAGCAGGGGAAAATACTCCTATACACATAACAGAGCTTTGTTGGCTTAATATTGAGGACGATTCCAAAACTGTGGATTTACAGTTGTACTTTGTACAGTCTTGTTTCTGAAGTGAAAGTAGTGCATTAACAATTCTCTTGGCAGCCAAGAAAAACCTCCATTTAATCTGCTGGATCAGTACTACAATTTATCTTTCCTGTCATTAGCTCTCCTTTCACTGGCTTCCAGCTTGTTTCTGAGTACAATACAACAAGCTAATTATAATCTTCAAAACTCCATAATTCTGAGCAACCTGGGACTAAGTTTATCTGAAGTCCTCTCACCCATTGCTTGGTCTTGCCCATCCACTTATATCTTTTTTTGTTGTCGTCGTGTGCCTCCAAGTTGTTTCTAACCTATGGCAACCCTATGGTGAACTTGTCACAGGGTTTCCTTTGCAGAATTTGTTCAGACAGGGTTTGCCATTGCCTTCCTCTGAGGCTGAGAGTGTATGACTGGATTCAGAAAAGGAGGAGACACTAAAGATCATATTGCAAACATAAATGGGATAATGGAGCGCATCAAAGAATTTCAGAAGAAAATCAACCTGTGCTTTATAGATTATAGCAAAGCTTTTGACTATGTATGTCATGAAAAACCTATGGATCTTTGTGAAAGAAAGGGGTGCACTACTGTACTACAACGTTTTTGATTGTTTAGGTACATAGCTTATACTCACAACAAGAGGCCACTGTCAAGCCAAAATAAAGGGAAACTGAACAGTTTGCCATTGGCAAGAGGATTGGGCAAGGCTGCATTTTATCCCCCTATCTAATTTATATTCTAAACATACCATATAGAAAGCTGGATTTGACTTGGAAGGAGATGTGAAAATTGGGCGAAGGAACATCAAGACATGCAGATGAAAGCATAGCACCAGTGAAAAATAGCAAAGACTTAGAACGATCATTGGAGAAATGGAAGGAAAAAAGTGCAAAGCAGGGTTACAGTTTGTTTGTTTTTACTGGCATGATTGTATATACAAAATTCTGACCATTATTATTGATTTCAGTTCATGATTATTACTGTAAATAATTTTGTTGTAGAGAGGAAGGGGTGTTAAAAATGAGCCACACTGGGTATCAAATATGCTAGGTACACCGCAGGACAGATGGTAACAGGAAATGGGTGCTTTGTTCTAGTGACCCCACGTTGCTGGTTGAGGGAATCTCAGTGTCACCAAGAGTGTCCTCATGACCGGTTATCTCAGTCCAGCACAACAGCACCTAGAGAATTCTTCAGTTCTCCTACTCCATGTATCTACTCCAAAGTGAGACAGAGTATTCACACTATATAGTTATAGAAGTGTTATATCATTTGAACTACCATGGTTCCACTCTGTGGAATGCTGGGATATGCGTTCTGTCCCAGAGAGCTCTGGTTCAGGGGAGTGCAGTAGAGAGTTCTAGGTACCCCAGCAAACTACAAACCCCATGATTCCATAATATAGAGCCACAACAGTTGAAATGGTATATTTTGTGGTGTGAACACACTCTACTTTTTTGTTACGGAATCTGCAATTTATGCAAAATATACTCTGGACTGAAACTTCTCTTTCTATGCAGAATTCGTGTAGCAAAAATTCCTCTGAGGTCACCAGAAATCAGCAGAAGTGGTCACATCAGCTCACATCATGGAGAAATTTTTAAAAGTTGTATCACTTATGACATGAAGATGAAACAAATCATGATTTACTGTCCTATTCAAAGGACATTCTCTAGCCATAAGATAGTATTCATAGCTTGGACTTAAAAAACAAAACAAAAACGAGGGTGGCACCTAAATTTAATCTCCTGTTCGTTGACATCTGTGTTTTTCCTCAGTGCTACCTCAGGAACTTGTATGTTTCACCTAAAGCAGTAGACAGATCTCAGCATTCCAGTCAGACATTATCTTCAGAAACAGATACAAATCATGTTTGTTAATCCCAATATAAAGATAGAAGTTAATTTGAACCCTATATACCTTCTAGTGATCTATTCAGCATATCACATCCAGTTGAAAATGTGTTTAGCTGCGAACTTTGTGCCCACAACATCTCTTTCTTCCCTGGCTCTTACTCTGCGTGCCGCTTAGCCTGCTGAAGAGTTCTGCAGAATCTGAAAACTCACATACTGTGATAATGGGGCTTCCCATTATCTAGGCTTATCAAAGGGAGATACTTTCCTCTTCAGGTAAACCAAAGGTTAATGAGGTGTTGGGATTACATCAAGGGTCACAGGGTGAGAGTTGGCCAACCAAAAGGAAAGGGTCAGCATCACAGGTCACAAGGTGAGAATTGACCAACCAAAAGGAAAAGAGGTGGGCATCTTGGAGAGACTTCCAGATCCTTCCAAGGAGTAAAATATAAAACTTCTGAGAGGCCATGTGGCCAGAGAGAGAGACAGACAGAAAGCGAGAGAGGAGAGCTGGCCAGTCGAGCTGGCAGCATGCCGTGTCTCCTGGACCCCCCCCTTCTTCTCCTTTAGACCATCTACGCCTATAACCTAATTGTGAGTAACTAGAAATAGTCGCGTTAGGGATGTTGTTATTTTGGGAATTGGCTGATCTTAAGAATGTATCTATGCTGTTATATCTGTTTTGTAAATTCTTGTAACTAAGTGTACCTGGGAGAGGGGAGTCTCCCAAGTGTGATATTGTTTACTTGCATGCCTTGATTAAAACACTTTTATAAACCTCCGTTTCTCTCCATTTCCACGCCAGGGTTGGCACACGCTACATAGGACCTCTCACTCAGGGGAAGGGGGAGGTGGAAGTTCCTTACGCTTAGAGATTGGGCAGAGTCCCTCCTGTCCTGTCTAAGTAATTCTTAATTCAGGGGGGTGGTGGCAGCATACTTGATAGAGCTGGGAGATTGCCAGTTGTTCCATGCGCGGAAGTCAGCTTTGGAAGGCTGGCAAGAACCCCAGTAGAACGCTGGGAGGGAATTTCCAGTCTTGCAAGGCTGGAAGTCAACTTAAGAGACTTGAAATAAACCTACAGTGTCACACACACTTTGGTTGGTATTGCCCAAATATGGATTTTGTTTTTTGTCTATGGTATTTTCCTTTAGCCTCCTTTTTTTATTATTCTCTTTTCTTTTAGGTGCCAGGTGAAAACCAGAACAGGCAGTACCCTTCTTACTCAACCTGCATGCTGCCTCTTCCTCCTGATCTTGAAAACAGTACCCCCACCACCCCCTTTCTTTAGCCCTTAGAGTGGTGGGCAAAGCAATAAAAGCAGAAGTCATATTTTGGCATCATCTGGGTCATGTTGGTTTCCCACCGTGCTCCAGGAGTTTGCCACTGCAAGAAGCAGAAGTGAAATTATTAAAAAAAAAGGGGGGGGGGATAAAAAGATGGAAAAAGCTAACTGGAGGCTGCTGGTAGGACTGACACTGTTATAGCTGGTAGAGATGGTGAAAAGGAAAGGTGGGGATATAAATCAAACAATCTTGTCAGCTTTGTTATCAGGGAAATGACTATTATGTGAAGGGAAATTGGAGTCTTGTTCTGTTCTGTTTCCTCTGATGACTTTTTTTTTCACACTTAGCCATGAAAACTAGGCTGCTTCATTCTCTGTCCAGCCTCATGGTTTTTTCCTTAATCGTGCTTTTGGTAGCAGCTTTCTATGAAGCTGTAACTTCGCCGGGCACCTGTAGCCTGTTGGCTTTCCCACCCTGCCCCAGTGTGATCTCTGCTACAAAGATTGGCTTCCCAACTGGAAGGACAACCACTGACTGACATCAAGGCAACACATCGAGCAGCAGAGGCACACGACCCAAGAGCAGCCCCTTGCCTTTGTTCAGCTGTAGAAGAGCACCCTTGTCATTCTGGCGGCATAGTTTGGCTTGTTACCGAGCACATGCTTTGCAGATTGGCCTGTTTGTACAGCCAATTGAACATGTGCTCCATTAAAAATTAAAGCATCCTGTTTTGAGGACGGAACAGGAGACATCAACTGCCATTGCACAGCAGACAGGGAAGGCCTCTTGAGCCCATTACCGTAGGTTACAGCGAATGTTAATCTGTGCCAACACCATTAAATAATGCAGCTCGTACAGATGGCTGCTAGAACGTCTACTCACAGATGTGGCCTCCGGTCCCCAAGGTTGCTGTATCACAGGAATTGTCAGGAACAGTCAAATTTGATGTTGACAATAGCAATCACCATTTCTGGTGGAGGGTAGGAAGAGGAGGGGGCTCTTTATGCAGACAGACCAGCCAAAAAAAGAAACAATGACTGAGAAAAAGCAGCCCAGAAATTTGCCAAAAGACAGAAGTGAGGCATGTTGGGGGTGGAAGCCAAATCAATGTATATCTCATAGTAAACAAAGGAATTGTTTGGGTTTTTGTTTATGTGAGCATTGGAGCCACTTGTGGGAGGTAGGCAAAGAAAGGCCTAAATATCCCAAAGGCACCAGATCCTGTCTGATCTTGGAAGCTAAGCAGGGTCAGCCAGATCCTATCTGATCTTGGAAGCTAAGCAGGGTCAGCCCTGGTTAGTACTTGGATGGGAGACCAAATACCAGGTGCTGTAATCTATATTTCAGAGAAAGGAACTGGCAAAACCACTTCTGAGTATTATTTCAGTGGGAAAGAACTGGCAAAACCCTGTGAAATTAATGGGGTTGCTGTAAGTCAAGCAAACATACACTAACAAACATACACATCCAAGTCATGGTCTACAAGACAAAACCATTATTGGGAGGAGATTGCAAGCATCAGTACTGCCCCCCACCCCAACCCTGGCAGAGTTATGCACAAGTAATTGCTTACAAGGAAAAAATGATACACTGTATGGAAGTAAGTCAGGCCAAAAAGCTTTAATCTGCATGAAAATGAATAGGAAACACACACACTAAGAAAAATGTTTTAACTTGGGTAAATTAGGAAAATGCACACTGGTTCAGGCACCAAAAATAAATCCTGTCCC
Organism: Iguana delicatissima; assembly: GCA_948472985.1. NCBI lineage: Eukaryota > Metazoa > Chordata > Lepidosauria > Squamata > Iguanidae > Iguana > Iguana delicatissima. The sequence goes on along the minus strand of CAOKZL010001862.1, from coordinate 202,351 downwards.
CTCCTATGTTCAGAGAGGGGGCACAACTAGGGCCCTTTCCACAGGACGCTGTTCTTCTGCCATGGGGACATAGGGGGAGCGGGAGCGCAACAACATTTCCGCATGATGTCATCGTGGTCCCGCGCTTCTCGCATCACCAGCCACCAGTGCATGGATAAAAAGAGTCAGATGTCTCTGTTCTTTAGGGTCATATCAACCAAAGATAATAATTCGATACTGCTGAGGCTAGTCAGAACTCAAGTGACAGAGGTAGATCAAAGAGTACCTCCAGGCTGTGGACCTGTTCCTTCTTGGGAAACGCAAACCAATTTACAGCATACCTCTTACGTTGGTGGTTTTAGGCTTATCTGGCAGTAAAGGGTAGCTATTTAAATTTCTGACACTCTAGAAATTTAGATGGCTACCTATTACAACAGCAATCATAACCCTTGGGCAGGACTTTCCAAATGGTGTGTCATGACACATTAGTGTGTCACCTATAGTGTGTTGGTGTTTCGCCTCCCCGGCTGAGAAAGCCCCCCCCCGAGCCTGGCCTGCTGCCGTCGCTCTCACTGAGGTCTTTCCCTGGCAAGACCCATGGCAGCGGGCAAGGATTGGCTGGGAAGGGGCTGCCTTTCCCCTGCTGTCGCTCTCGCTGGGGCCTTTCCTGGCAAGGGTGATGCCAGCAGGCCAGAATCAAGGGAGGGCAGCCTTTCCCCACCCTAGATATACCTCTGGGTACCTTCAGTTTGCTGTTAAAGCTGAATTACTGTGTCATGAAATGATGCATGTCGAAAATAGTGTGTCACCAACATGAAAAGTTTCAAAAGCCCTGCCCAGAGATAACAACAGGGGGAAAACAACGCTGGCCCATTCCACAAGACCCAGTTCAATATTTAATTTTAGAAAGTGTCTCAGTTAAGGCAGAAAGACAGGGAAGTGGAATGTTTGGGCAGGATGAACCTTTGGAAGAGCAGTGGGGTAAAACCAAGGGACTGCCTTCATTCCTTAGTCAAGCGTGTTTGGGGGGGGGAGAATATCCTGATTTACTGAATGACGAATAGCCTGATTTATTTCAGATGCCTTGAAACTTACCACGGCTGCCTGGCTGGCTTCCTTTCCAGTAGGACAGTTAGGGATAATGGCTATCTTTAAAAACAAAAACAGAAAAAAACCTTTGTGACACTACTAGGAAGATAACCTTTTTTAAAAAAAAATGCAAATGCATTTGTCTCAGAAATGAGTGGCAAGAGTGTGTGGCTGATGTAAAGGCTGATCTGTTTTCTGCTGTGTAAGCTTGCGCCTTTCCATCAGAAGCTAACTCAGCACCTCTAGAGTCTCGAAAAAGAGAAGACTGAGGAACATTGGAGGGTGGGGCGAGAGGAGAACAAAGACCGGAGATGCTCAAGAAGTTGAAAATGCATTTTACAAACATGCCTCAATGTGGAGGATCTACATAATACGTCTGCTAACGCTTTGCTTGTCCTCTCAGCACTGCATCCATCCTCCTCACGTAGCAGCTCCTGCCTCTCACTGTCAGTTCTAATAAAGCCTGTGGGTCAGCTAAACTCCCTGGGAACGCAGAGCTGTGTTTTGTGAACTACGTGTGCCTGTGGCTGCTCATGCATGATTTAATGTGCTTTGTAAATGTCAATAGGTGGGGAAAGCGCTCAGCTCCTTGTAGGCTTTCTCAGATCCTCACAGGAGGGCCTATCGATTATGTGAAAAGCGTTGTGGCTTTTTTTTTCAGCGTCTGTCCGGCTCAACACCTGCCTAACTGGAAGGGGGCTGGGGTTGCCTATCCGTGGAGTGGGTGCTCTGTAGAAGCAGAAATTGCTGTTGTTGTTGTGCGGTTTCAAGTCATTTCTGACTTACGGAGACTGTAAGGCAAGCCTGTCAGGGGATTTCTGGGGGCTCAGAGTGTGTAACATGCCCAAGGACACCCAGTGTTCCTAGGATGCTCTCTGGGTACGCAACCTTTAAAAGCCACCAAATTATTAAGTTTCATGTTTCTGCTTTAAATACATTGGACAAGGGCTTCCTTTTGTTCTCTCATATCCTCAAATTGATTTTAAAATGGGAAAGAGATGTAACTTCCTTTTAGAGAACATTTTTATTAAAACATATTTGAAAATAAAAAAACAACATGCGAAGAATTACAAGGATAGACGATAAGCAAACAAGCAGCTAACCTACTATTAATCTATCTAGAGCTACCTAAAGTAAATTACACCAAATGAAATTAAACTCGATAAAAGGGGACTAAAAATACATGTAAATGACTTCCAACTAACCAACTGTTGGTTCAAAAATTACCTACAGAATATACTTCTTCTACTGTATAATCATTATCCCGCTACTGCCAATTAGCAATAACTATTTAGTCTTCAAAGTAAACAATTGTTTGGAAAAAGGGATGTAACTTTCAAAGGAAGTGTATGCCTAGACTCCATTTGAATTACTATCTAATTATTATTAGTCCTCCAAATTATAGTCCTCTGAAGAAAATTTCCCATTTCCCAAGCAGCCTTTGACATAATTCCCTCATATCCAAGCCCTTTTATAACTAAGCCTAAGTATGTTGGCTCCCCTTCTTTATACCTTTGACTCTGTCTCTCTTATTTACATTCCGCAATTTTAGGTTGCAATTTACCTGAGGAGGAAAGCTATCATCTGTTAATTTGTAAAGTGTCATACACAATGGTGGTGCCACTGGAGGGAGACGATGCCTAGTAGCAAGGAGGAGGACAGTGTATTCCCACGGAAACTCAACCTCCGTATGTTAACAACTACGAAAACAGATTGGATTGGGGAATATGGGAAAATTTACAGGTACAGAAATAGACCGGTTGCTATGGTCATGAGGCCTAGCAGCGAGAAGGAGGACAGTGTACTCCCTCAGGAACCCAAACTGTGTATATAAATAACTCTGAATATAGATTGCATTGGGAAATATGGAGCAAAGTTACAGGAAATGGAGAAGACAGTTTGGTGAGTTCTTAAGAGGAAAACAAAAACCCCAGACAATGCCGGGTAAATATGCTAGTAAATAAATAAATAATATATAACAGCATTATATATTTTGAATATACATTATCAAAGCTTTCTTAAATTGTTTGAACCTCTGAAGTCAGTAGCAGGGAATCTTTTTATGGCTGCGGGGTGTATTCTCTTTATGGAAAATCTGACAGAAAGTAGATACTAGAGTAGAGCAGGGCCAAAGCCAGCACTGGGTAAAATCAGGGCCAGAAATTGGTAGGGACCCCTTTTCCTTTCTCACGGACACCTTCTCTGTAAATAATGTAAAAGAATTGATCAGTATTGTCCCACATGAAAAAAAATCAGAGCAGTCAAGGTTTATATGCCTGTTTGTTTATGCCAGGTATACAACTTCTTTTTTTCCCCCTACGTGGAAATTTGCATCTGTTTTCAATACATTTTTTCAATACTGTATGCCTTTGTTTTCACACTGTACCTAAGATATGCATTTTTGTATGTGTTGCTCCCATCAACTAATATATGCCAGCATGTATATGGTTCAACTGTACACATTTTATCTTATACACATTTTGAAAACATGTGCTTAATTTCATGATTGCAGAATCACACAGATTTCTGAGGCAAGGTGAGCTTGTCTCACAAAATGGCTAGTATCAGTATGAACTTTGACACTCATAATATTATTTTTCAACACTAATCGCCACTCTGAGGGCCTAAATACTCTAAAGAGACCAGTTCTCATCTGATGTTGGAAGCTAAGCAGGGTCAGCCCTGGTTAGTAGTTGGATGGGAGATTTCCAACCAGTATCAGGTGCTGTCGACTATATTTCAGAGGAGGGAACTCTCAAAACCACTTCTGAGTATTCCCTGCCTAAGAAAACCCTATGAAATTAATGGGGTCGCCATAAGTTGAAAGACAAGTTGAAGGCACATGCCTTGCACACACACACACGTGCGCGCGCACGCACACACACACAGTTACCATCTTGAGTCATGATTTTGAAGGAAAAGGCACGATATAAGTACAGACAATAATCATTATCATATATTTATACCTTTTTCCTCCATAAACCTATTTAATCTTCTTAAAGACATCTAAACTAGGCCAGGGCAGCAGCAAGAGGAAGAGGATGTTGGGGGCAACAATGGTGCTTTGTGGTATGGTAACATTTGGGCAAGGCGCTAGTGAAGACCTAAAAGTGATCTGGTGAGCTTCATGGCTTTGTGGGATTTCTAGTCCACAGGTGTCTCTTCCACACTTCCAACCACTACCACCATGTTATTGTCCCAGAATTCCAATAATTTTACCGTATATTCTTGGATATTCTGTTTTGCGGAATTGCATCCAGTCCAAAACATGGCTGTTCCCATTTGTGACCACAAGTTTTCTTCCCTAAGAATTACACAATGTCTAGGGCATTCTAGGATAATAGCCACTGGAAGTGACAAACACAACGAAGAATCTTTACAGCCAGAGAAAGATAATCTTCTCATCAGATAAGTGATGGATAGATTCAAATGTGAAATACAAAAAAATGAAGCCATTTCTATCTTCATTTAATGCTCATGGCATTCACTTGTGAACAAATTCAAATGGAACCAGGTGAATCCTAGACGAAACATATTCAGAGGTGGCTGTGTTGGCCATGCACCAAAATACAGCAAAATCCACAAAAGAGCAATAGCCTTTTGGGACAGCCAAAATACATAAAATACATCATGCAAGATTTTGAAGCGTCACTTCTCCTACTACAACTTCACTTTTCATACTACAACAGTGAACAGTTGACCAGTCCCACCTCAATCTCACCCAACACATATAACTAATTGAGGAGTTTGGTTAAACAGTTTGGTTAAAAGTATATAAAAGTTTACTTACAGATATTTGTGCATAGTCTACACAGGTTCATGTTCTTGAAGAAAAATAAGAAGGAAAAGATAAGCAATGGCACGCATGTAGGGAAGCATCTCTTTTAGAGCATCTCAGGCCACATGCTTGCAGAAAGGCAGGCAGAAAAACAAAGAGGAGATAGTAAACAGCAAGGGAGGTCCTTTGAGAGCAAAGACAAGCCTACGTGCAGGAGGAAGTGGGTGCCATGATCGTGTAACCTAACTAGCTGTGAATTCTGAGCATGCAAAGGCTGCTCCCCAACAAACATAGCCTGGATTTATGCTATTTGAAAAACCGTATCTCCTTATACGAGCCAGCGCCATCGTTAAGATCTACACAAGAGGGCTGTCGGTCCCACCAGCTTCACAAGTGTGGTGGGTGCAGATACAGGAGAGAGCCTTCTCTGTGGCTGCTCCCAGACTGTGGAACTGCCTTCTATGGGAGGTCCAGTTGGCCTCTTCCGTGCTCTCTTTTGCATGGCAAGTAAAGACATTGCTCAGGCAGGTGTTTGAATCGTGAATTTTAATTAAAGGCTTGTAATGTCTATATAAGTAGTATGCTGTTTTAATCTTTTGATCTTTTTATCTGCTGCTGAAATTAAGATGATTTCCGCACTACACTGATATAGTGCTATTATTCTGCTTTCAATCTCTTGTGGAATTTGTAGTTCACTGAGGCCGAAGAGCTCTCTGGCTGAGAATGCCCCTCCCTAAACTTCAAACCCCAGGATTCCATAGGATGTTGAAAGTGGAATAGTAGCACTGTAACAGGTTAGTGAGGAAATGGCCTCAGCCTTAAATATGTGTTAAGTGTTTTTATGATTTTAAGCTTGTTTTAATAATTGTGATATTTATTCTCTTTTTACTTTTGTAAATAAAGTTTTTAGTAGTGTCTTTTTAGATTATTGTAAGTTGCCTCGGATTCCATTTAGGAGAAGGGCAATGTTTGCCTGATGAACAAGCTTGCACAATGTATTTTCTTAGTTTATTTATTCATGTGTTCAATTACAAATGGAATCCATGTGCCATGGATCTCCAGGCAGATCACATGGATGGGCTTCAGGGATATCTATAAATGGGGTGTAAAGAATGATTTTTCCCCCTTGAAAGTTGTGTTTAATTGTATTTTGGGGTGAAGGCTTTAAGAACATTGCTAGAGTGGAATACATGAGCTTATTCTTGGAAAGCTGATAAACTGGAAATGAACATCCCTACATTCCAGGGGTTGTTAAACTGAAGATGTCAGTCACAGCAATTGGAAGATGCTGTCAAACAGTGGCATTTGATAGGAAAGCAGAATTCTGTGTGCTGTGCGGTCATGCTTCGTATCCTATATAATCTATAGCCTCCTGCCATCAGTGGAAGATGTTGTCCAGTCATCCCTATTAAATTAAAATTTGACCACTAGTCCATTGGCTTTGGTAGATGGAAAAAGAATGGCACATTCTTGTCCTTTGCCTCCCTGATGGTAGTTGAAAAAGCAGGCAGTTTTATGAACATCAGATACATTTCAGTGACACCCACCATCTAAACAGAATCTTTATTTAGACTTAATTTATATCTTATCCATCCTCCTTCTGTGTATATAATATGTACGGATGTATAAGTGCACATGCACACACAATAATGCATGCACCATGTTTGTGTAAATTGTCTACTATACAGCTCTGGTAATCTGACTGGTCATGTTTTTTAAATGGAGGGCTCAGCTTTGGCCTCTGTAGAGAGTGACAGCTGTCATCTACAGATAGTAGACTCCAGATCCTGGCTGTTAAAACCCACTAATTCATTCCTGCCACAGATCATTGCCCACAGCTTGGAAGCCTTGCTTTACAGTCTGCTGATTAGCTGGCAAAGGATCTGCACACTGTATTAGCAAGGTCAGTTGCTGAGATAAAGGCTAAAACTTTGGCCTGTCTGAATATATTTAAACAGCCTCATCCAGTAGCTGGTTATTTAGATATCACAGCTCACTTCCCCATTCTTGTCCTACTCTCTTTGCTCCCTGCACCAAAGCCCTGGGAGCTACTGTAATATCTCTGTGTACAACACCCAGCAGTCTGCAGCCAGCTTAGCCAATGGGGAAGATATTTTGGGAGTTAGAGTCCCAACAACATCTGGATGGCTACTTGATTCCCACTCCTGAATAGTGGTATTTTTTTCCTTTAAAAAAAGAAAAAGACTCCTCCACATTGTTAAGAGCTGAAACTAACCAGGAAGTGGGGTCAAAGAATAACAAGTATAAGTGTCTTACTAGGGCTGCAGGAGTTGTAATCCAGCAACATCTCTGCCAAAATCTCTAATGCACTTGTGGTTTCTCATGAGTTAAGCAAGCAATGATGGAAGGGAGGGTGTTACCCTGTAAACTGGGGGTCCTGGGAGGGACACCCAAATACTAAACCAAAATAAGCAAAGATGGGGAAAATTAGCTGGAGCACTCTCTTGGCTAATGAGAGGCAGGGCAACGCAGCAAGATCTTTTATCCTATGTATACCAGTTCAGGTCAGTGAGGAGTCAAGCAGTTTAAAATATTAACAGTTTTATTAAGCAAGAAAAATAATAAAACTCAAGCACACCTAACTAGAGAGGAAAGAAAGAGGATTTTGGAGAAATAAGCAATACGCCACCTGTCTGAAGTCCTGGAGATGCCAATTGGAGGGAAGGAGGGAAACCCAGTGTGGAGACCGAGGGGAATCCGTTGAACCAAGTGGCAGCAGGGCAAGGAAGAAGATCCTAAAGGAGCTTCAAGTTATTTCAGCTTAGTGATTTCAGCTAGTGATTCAGCTAGGCCCGACGAGAGTTCCAGTTATTTCAGCTAGGTTCAACGAGAGTTCGGAAGAGCTCTCAAAATGGGGCATCTTTTATAGGGACAGAACGACCACAGGCTAGTCTGGTTTTTGCAAGAGAACAATAAGTTTTGGTCTGGGGAGAAGGCTCCGAAAGGTCGGAATTTGCATGATTGAGTTACGAACCGAATTGACAATGGTATAGCTGGTACGCAGATGCGGCTAGCTCGGTCGTTAAGTGCCTGGCTTGCCAGGGTGTTTTCACAGGCAAAGAGTCCTCTTTGTCTTGTAATCAAGGTGTTTGTTTTGGGTGGCTACCCCCTGAAGCGGAACTGGCTATATCTGGTACTTTGCAACTATCGCCCATGCCTAGCTTCGTGCTTGTCCAGCGGGGCCTTACAAACACTCTGCTGATGGGGGGAAAAGGCCGAATTATGATATCAAAATGATATCTTAGTTCACCAAAGACCAGACCAGAATGCCATGGTAACAAGGGTATAAACTGGTGTAATATTTTTTTCTGTTTTGACTTTTCATGCTAAAAGTCAGGTAACAGACATGGATTTTTTTTTTTAAAAAATCTGTTTATCAAGAGGAGTCATAAGTTATTTTTGCACCAACAGAATAACATTTTTAACTTTTTTGGAAGCCACCCTGGGTCCCACTCTGAGAGAAAGGTGGCATATAAATATAATACATACATATTTGCAAGGAATCAAATGGGTTCTGCATTCTCATTTCACCTAGGTTGCAGGTAACAACAACAACAACAACAACTTTTATTTATAATGCCCTTTACAACAAAGGGCAGAATAATGGCACATACAATCAGGGACAAGGACATTAAAACAAAAAAGCACAACAATACATGGCATGGAATCCCCAACACCCCACCAGTTGCTACCCATCTCAGCACCTTAAACACATCTCAGTGACTTAAGATAGAGAGTCACAGAATCATAGAATCATAGAGTTGGAGGATACCCCAGGGGTATGCTACACCCTGCTATGCAGGCACACACATCAAAGCACTCCCAACAGAAGGCCATCCAGCCTCTGTTTAAAAACCTCCAAAGAAGGGGACTCCACCACGCTCAGAGGCAGCATATTCCACTCCCGAACATCTCTGACCGTCAAGAAGTTCTTCCTGAGGTTCAGGTGGAATTTCCTTTCCTGCAGCTTGAATCCATTGCTCCTTGTCCTAGTCTTTGGAGCAGAGGAAAACAAGCCCGCTCCCTCCTTGACATGACATCCCTTCAAATATTTAAACATGGCTATCATGTCACCTCTTAACCTTCTCTTCTGCAGACTAAACATCAAAGAGGAAGGTCTTCAACTGTTTATGAAAATGTGTGAGCTCCTCCTCCAACCAGAGGTCCAAAGGAAGCCCATTCCACAAATGCAGAGCCAGATCTTGAAACGCTCGCAGCCTTGATAGAGCTGTGCCGTTGGTGGAACAGGCAATAATCCTTTGCCTGCAGATTTCAAATTCCTGGGTGGAATGTACTAAACAAGCCAAGCTACAAGGTGCTGAGGGAGGTTGGAATGCAAAGCTTTAAACACCAGGACCAAAAGTTTGAAACAAGCCCTGGCCCGAACTGGTAGCCAGTGAAGGGATCTATGAGGAGAAGAAAGTGAATATTTTCAAGGTGAATATTTTGGCAGATTTAAAACAATCCAGACAGCATTAGTGATGGGGTGGGGTCTGACAGCACACATAGCCCCACTTCACAATTGAAGTGCTGAGTATTGCAGGTTCTCTTGTCATCTGAAATCCAAAGTTAGGTCATCTATTATGAAGATTATTTGCGCACTGTTGTAAAATCACAGTTGGATGTGTATGGAATCATCTGGATTTACCTTTGGATTTTGAATGTCCAGATCATCTAGCCTAGGCTGTAGAAAATGCTGATATGCTAGGACTCTACTTTTCACCTTGCTAAAAATAAATATCAGCACTTTGAACAAGGAGTTGTGCATATGTACTTTACCACAGCTTCTATTCCTTTGGTTGTTTTTATTTCTCATTGACACTTTTCATATGCATAAGCATATTGACAAGATGTAGTTCATAAAGGACTGTAGATGCAGTGATGTATGTGACCACATAAATAGAGTCCTTTTTGGCACTGAGTTTCAACAGAGTGTAGCAGTGCTTGTGGTTACAAGCTGTCATGTGGTATGGAGTGGCAATAGTAATGGTAACTAAGTAGAAAGCATGGACATCTTTAGCAAACTGTCGATGAACCAGCTCCAGAAATTATGTTTAAACAGTAGGAAGGCAGGGTGAAATGTGAGACGTACAACATGCCTAGAAATAAATAATGAAAAATCAGCTACTCAAGGGGCTGGAGAGTACCCGAATACCCTGAAAGCACCGGTTCCCCATTAGTTTTGGAACCGTCAAGGAATACTGGATGGTGTAGGCTATGGCCCTTTTCATATGGCATTTGCCATGCGAAAGGGCACCTGGAGTGTCGCGCGATTGTGAGGAGCGATCTGCACAACGCACTCACAATCACGCAACGCTCCAGGGAGTGGCAGGCGCCAATCACACACCTTTCCATTTTCAGCTGGAAGCTGAAAATGGTGTGCAATCACGCACTGCTCCCAGGCCCCATGCACACTTACCTGGCGTGCGGAGCCTCTGGAGCTGCGCCGGTCACGCTTCCTGCCCCAGTGCAGCCTGGGAAAGTCCCAGGCTGCACTGCAGAGGAAGAGGTGGGGCTCTCACGGGAGCAGGCAGCTCATGCAGAGCTGAAGCAGCAGGAACATGAGAACCTCTCGCTGGAGGCTGCTCGCGCGATCCTCGCACTCCAGCGTCGGAAAAAGGTAAGGTGCGGAAAGGGCCTATAAATGTCAGAGGAAGGCAGAAGGCATCTGAGTATTTCATGCCTAAGAAAACCCTGTGAAATTTGGAGAGTCTTCATAGGTCAACAGGTGACTTGAAGACCTACACACACCAAGGGTGAATAATCTGCAATCCCAGGGCCACGTGCTGCCCTTGGCCTGATTCCAGAAGCCTTCTGTGACCAGTTCGTATGTCTGGAAGAGAACTCTGTCTCACTCATGGCAGTGGCATCCTTCCAAGTAAGAAGGGGAAGAAGATTTTATTTGAGAAAGGCAGTGCCCCCCATTATGGTTTCAGACTCACAGATTAAAAGAATTCCTTGTGCCTAGCTGTCTAGTAAGAGGTACTTGCCAATTGCTTTAAGAGATGTTGCAGAAAAATCATTAAATTATTACTCTATTAAGAGATTTTAATGTTGCCTTTCAGGGCACATTGATCTCATAGTGTTCTAACACAGGGCTCAATAAGTAATCATCAGATTAACACATTACATTTTCTTAAAAATAGCAGAAATACTTTATCATAGCATAGAAATTAATGAAACATGGGCTGAAATAAAAAAGTCTAAATAGGCTTCCTGAAAATAAACATGACTTACATCCTGAAGGACAGAATTTCATAAGCGTAGAGCTGTCACCTGAAATGCCTTGGCACCGCTCCATCAGCCTGATACATATTACATTGGCACCAGAGATGGGGGCTTTTCTCCCAAAGCTCATCTGTGGGAATCATACCTGGCTACTTATTTTTGTTACTTTAAGTGAGTGACTTCCTCCCTATAGATAATCAGAAACTGATATGAGCATTCTGTGGGGAAAATCATGTCAGGACTGCTGTTTAGAGAACACATTATGCTGGTCTTGGATCAACTGCACTGGCTTCTACTGTGTTGCTGGTGGAAATCAAGGTGCTTGTCTTGATATATGTATGTGTGCGTGCCTATTGACTTCCAGGGGCCCCGTGAATTTTTCACTGGGACATAACAAAGCCCTAAATTGTTTGAGGGCTTGATGTCTTAAGGACTTCCTCCTTCCTTCTGTACTTATTCATAGTTTATGATCATCGAAGGTCCTTTTGATAGTGGCTTGTTGAGACTGGGGCCATTTTTGCACTAGCCTGTTATAGCGCGATAATTCCAAATTCAACATCCTCTGGAATCCTGGGGTTTGCAGTTTGGGGAGGGGCCGCCAAAACTGCAAACCCCAGGATTCCAGAGGATGTTGAAAGTGGAATCATCGCACTATAACAGGCTAGTGCGGAAATGGCCTGGGCATGTTGAGGAGCAACAGCCCAGTTAGAGAACTCATTCACAGGGGAAGTAAAATTGACTACTTCCCTATTTTGCTGTCGGCAATGAAAACCATTTTGTTCCTTTGTGCTTTTCATATTAATGTTTAATTTTAATGTTGCTCTTTCATTTTATTGTATAGTTTGGAGTTTTTTCCGCTTCTACAACTCTGTTTCTGTTAAAATTAATGTTTTGTTCCAAATTGCCATATAGAATTGATAGGAGGACAGTGCAATTTATAAATTTTAATAAATTGATAAATTAAAATACGTTAAAATACGAATACATGTTAAAACATGTATTCAAATGTGAATTTTTGTTCAGATCACAGCTTATTTATCCAGAGGGTTTTATGCTTTCTTATCTAAAAAGAGCAAGGTGTGTTTAGATATGTGTATTTTGAAATATATGTTAAAATGCTTATATGAAGAGATGCTCAAGGTAGAATGTTCATTTAGATATGCAGATCAGAGCTTTTATCTACTATATAAAAGTCAAAGTTTGTCTGTTTGTGAGTTGTCTGTGTCAACCAGGCAAAGACCTCATATGACTGGCTGTGTGAGGCGAGAAGACTGCATATGATTGGCCGACTGTGAAGATTCTGTGGAATCCTAGGGTTGCCAGTTCAGGGAGGGGCCTTTAGAATTCTCAGCCAGAGAGCTCAGGCTAGTTGCTATGGAGATGAGGCCTAACAGCAAGAAGGAGGGCAGCATATTCTCTCAGAAACCCAACCTCTGTGTGTTTATAACTCTGAATACAGATTGGATTGGGGAATATGGAGAAAAGTTACAGGTACTGGACAAGACAGATTGGGGAATTAGAGACACAGGATATCAAATCTGTGTATTTCAACCACATATAATTCCTAAGATAGGGTAAGGTAAGGTAATTCCTAAGATATTTCTAACAAGTGTTACCTATAAGAAAATAAAATCCTGGACAACACTGAGTAAATACAGTAGTTGTCCAATAATTTTCAAAGTTCCCAGCTCAAAAAAAAAGGTCAAAATTTGTTTGGTTGTGTGTGCATTGTGAGTGAATATACCAAAAATGTACATTAAAATATGCATTCGAAAGTAGACATTTGTGCACTTTTTTTAAAGATATGATTAGTGAAGAATGGGTTGTTAAGGTTGCAGACTTTGCCCAAGTTGCCAAACTGACATGGATTTTAAAAAATAAACCAATTGAAGACTTTCTGAAAGATTGGAAATTATTTATTCTTTTTGTTTGTTTGTTTGTTTTGAGCAATAAGAAACCTAATGGTGTAATAATTTGTGGTTATGGTTCCTAATAATTGAATTTAGTTAGATCTGTAACTGTACAATAATATACTTCCTCTTAACAGGTTTTCTTTTCATTAATTTGTGAGGATGACTCAGAGTACTTCTGTGTTCCAGTTATTGTTTATTGTAATAAGTGAACAAGTAATATAACCTAGAAACAGAACTGTTTTCAGACATTACTTTTTAAATTTTCATTGACCATGCCAACTAGAAGATTCTGGAAATTTTATTCCAAAAAAGGAACTTGTCCAAACACTGTTGATTCATCTTCCTCCTGTTTGCTCAAAGACCGCATGCTGGTTCAGTATGGGTGCAGTTTCCTAAAGGATTGTGGATTGATTCACTTGTCATTCATTTTTCTACCATACTCTTTAGGTGGCTTGTCCTGTGGCCTGTATTGTTTGTGTTGAACTATTGGTGGCCTCAAATACAGACATTAGAGATATGAAGAATGCCACCACCTCCCAATTTGTCCCTGATTTGGTAGTTTGGAGAATAACCTGCATGATCAATTTGGAGTCAGTCCACTTTAATTTCACTTCCAAGTGGTAGTCAAAATTCAGGATTGTGAAGTGTCATGCCTCCCATTGACTGTCATGGGAAATGCAAAAATGCCTATATTTTTAATTTTGTTTGTCCGAATGGGATGAAAATGGTAGCCTTGATTTGTCTTTAGGAGAAGATTATGCCTGCCATATTTCAGACAAATACCTGCATGGTGAGAAACTATGTGCTTTTAAAATAAACAAGGGGAAAGTGCAGCCCATGGATCACATATGCCCTGCACGAGCCCCTTTCTGTGGTATCCAAATGCCCAAGTTCTCACTAAACCCCAGAACAAACAATGTTACTGTGGCACAGTCTGAGTCAGGTAGTTTGCCATTGAAATTTGGCGGCACACTATGAGGAGGGTCACAGCAGGAAGAAATCCGCACCCAGCAAAGATGCTGAGCTCCTCCCCAGCGACAGTGTGTGAGAGAGCTGCTTCCCCCACTGCAAAGACACAAAAAGCTCTCAACTTCCTAGAGATGCCAGGAAGGCAAAAGCAACAAAGAACAACAGTGGAGGTTTTGGCTTTTCTCCGGGCTCAGTGCCTGAAGAATCAACTTCCTGCTTCAGGGATAAATGAAGTAGGCTTGATTAGCTGCTTGCAGACAAAAGCTTTCATCTGCAAGTGGCTTGTCGATCTTGCTTTACTTTTCTGTGAAGGAAAAAGTTGATTCTAAAAGCAAAGCGCCAGCAGGAGGGAAGCAGGCTTCATTGTTGCTATTGTCCCTGCTTTTGCCTTCCCAGCATCTGTAATGAGCAAGAGTTCTTCAAGTGTTTGCTGAGAGTTCTTTGGAGTGTCCAAAAAAGTTTTGTAAAATTAAAAGAGAATGTAGTGTGGAGTCCTGTAGGCTGTCAGTGCAGCAACGGAGCCACTAACATTTGACCCCTCCTGCTTTAAAAGAAGTGCCAGTAACTTTTTTCTTCTTGACAGAATAAGAAGAAAGATGTAGGCATTCCTTCCTCTTTGGAAACAGATTATCCTATCTGAATTTAAGACAAATATATGCAAATATATTGGTGTGTGAGGCAGCCTTTCCATTTGAAGTAATTCTAGCAAAAAGCATGGTTAATTTTCCCTGTTTTCCTTGTGGACTTATTCTTGTTAACTACCTTCAACCTCGACTTATGGTGAACTTATGAACAGGAGATCTCCAAGTCATCCTGTCATTAACAATCCTGCAAGATCTTGCAGACACAGGACCATGGCTTCCTGGATTGAGTCTATCCACCTACAATGTGGTCTTCCTCTTTTCCTGCTGCATTCTACCTTGCCTCTTTTCTAGTGAGGCCATTTCCATACTACACGATTGGCCCCTCCCTAAAGTCCAAACCCCAGTGTGACCCTGTTTTCTGGGGGTGCCAGGAGGGACACCTAAATGCGCTCTCAATTACACAAGTTGGGGGAAATTAGCCAAGAGCACAAGCTAGCAATACAGGAGGCAGGGCAACGGAGCAAGATCTTTCCCCCGATGTCTACAGGGTCAGGCCAGGTCAAGGAGCACACAGAATTGAAATAATAATGGTGGTTTTTATTAAAATACAATCAAACAGTGTATGCAACACACTCACACGGATAACTAAGGAAATAAAGATTGGAGTTGGATAGAAGGATTTTGAAGAGTTTTCAGTTTGGGTAATACTACACCTGTCCTGAAGCCCGGGTAGATTACTGCGGAGGTTCGAAGGTGCATAGTCTCAGTGCGTGGGACTGAGGGGAAGGCTCACCAAGCACAGTGGCAGCAAGGCTGGATGGAAATTGGGAGTGATCTGAGCGATCCCTGTGCTCAGAGCAATCCGAAGAAGCTCACCAAACCAAGGGTTTTTATAGGGATAAATGTGACCACAGGCTATTTCGTACTTGGGGAAAACAATGGGTTTTGGACTGGAGACAAAGCCTCCGAAAGGTCAAAATTTAGCATGATTGAGTTAGGTCAGAATTTACAATAGAGTAGACAGTATGCAAACACAGAGTGCTTGACAGATGAGGACTCTTCTAATCAAGCTGCCTGCTCGGGGCAGGGAGTTCTTTGTACATAGCATGCATACTTGATGAGGGTACTTGCCTTGAGGTCTCCTGAAGTGGCAGTTTGGCTATTTCTGGCCAGCCTGTATTTCTTTTGAATATTCCAGCAATTAGCGACCAAGCCTGTTTGCGTGCTTGTCCAGGGGCCTCGCAAGCACATGGAGAACAGATATTATTAATATCAAAATGATATCTAATGTCACCCCAAGCGCAGCCCAGGAACTGCAGTAACACCAGGATTCCATAGAATGTTGAAAGTGGAATAATCGCGCCAAAAGAGTGTAGTGCAGAAATGTCTTCTCATGATATGTCCAGAGAATAACAGTCTTACTTTAATCAGCTTGGCTTCCAGGGAGATCTTGCGCCTAATTTGCTCTGGGACCCATTTATTTGTCCTTTTGGCAGTGTACACAAAACCTTCCACCAGTACTACATCTCTAATGAGTTGATTCTCTTCCTGTCAGCCTTCTTCACTGTCTAGCTTTCATAACTATACCTAAGAACAGTCCCGACTTTGGAATTCAATGATACGTCTTTACGTTTCAGGATCTTGACTAGTTCCTTCACAGCTGTCCTTCCTAGTCCTAGTCTTCTTTGATTTCTTGAATGCAGTCTCCATTTTGATTTTAATGACTGAGCCAATGTATAGGAGAGCTTCCTCTGTCTCAGTGACTTCATTGTCTACTTTAAAGTTATGTAAATCATTTGTGGTCATATTTTTGTTTTCTTAATGTCCAGCTATAAAACTTCCTTTGCAGTTTCTTTTTTGACTTTCTTCTGTAGTCATTCCAAGTCTTCTTTTTTTTTCATGTTAGCATTATGGTGTCATCTGCGTATCTCAAATAGTTGGTGTTTCTTCCTCCAGTTTTCACACCTTCAGTGTCTAATCCAGCATTGTACATGATCCATTCAGCATACAAATAGAGTGATAAAATGCAGGCTTGCCTGATTCCCTTGCCAAGTATGTTCTTCATATTCTGTCCTAACAATAGCTTCTTGCTTTGAGTACAGATTACATATCAGGATAATCAAATGTTGTGTACACCCATTTCTTTAAAAGTGATCCATAGTTTTCATGATCTAGACAAAGGTTTCACTATAATTTATACAGCACAGGCTGATTTTCTTCTGAAATTCTTTGGTGTGCTCCATTATCCAACATATACTTGCGATGTGATTCACAGTGCCTCTTCCTTTTCTGAACTCAGCCTGGCCATCGGGCATTTCTTCTTCCATATATGGTTAAAGTCTTTGTTGTAGAATTTTTAGTACCACTTTGTTTATGAAGGATAAATGCAATGCTCAGTGGTTACAACAATATCTGATGTTCCCTTTCTTGGGAATACTGGAATTCGTATGGAGCACTTCCAGCTTGTGGGCCATTCCCTTCTATTCCATAATTGCTGACAGATTTTAGTAAAGATTTCAATGAATTCTGTCTCTGTTGCTTGAAACAGAGCTCTATTGGTATTGTCATGTCTTCCTGATAAGTTAATACTTCCAAGTGTTTTGACTACTTTCTAAAATTTTGGGCTCGTCTTCAAATGCTTCTTCTTTGAATGAATCTGTCATCTTTTCATCTCTTTTATACAGTTCTTCAGTATAATATTTCTATTGGCTTTTTATTTTTTTAAAAAATACTCATTTTTGTTTGTGGACTAGGAATATGGAAAGGACAATCAGCAGAGAAGCAGATCTTAGCAAGAAATGTGAAAAGTTCCAGAATTATAGATGCAGCAGTTCATGTTAAAGGGGCCCTATATTTTTCCCCAGGATGGAGACTGCATCTCACCCATCTATCCGTTTGTGCGTCAGTGAAAATGATACAAATCATAGAGGTGTTCCTCAGCCAGAAATCTGGAACATTTTGGAAGGATAGGTAGAGGGGTAGAAAATTAAAATGTTTGCTGAGAAGTGGTTTAAGAGTTTGTCTTCTAAATTATGACAGTGAATTTAAGCATGGCAGTGTTGGATTTTATGATCTTGTGGTCCCATTCTTATCACACCTCACTTCATTTCATCTTCATGTCTGCTCAGCTACTGATTTTTATCAGTGTTTACTCCACTAGTCAGTTCTTTGGGGGATTGTCTGAAAACTGCTTCTCCTCAGGAAGGTAGCGGAATGGCAACACACTCTTCAAGACACTATCAGTGTATTTACACTTCAATAGCATTAGTTCTCGTGTTTGTTTTCTCATACTTGAAACACGACAATATCATTTACATCAGCCTGTTTGTTCCACCTCCTGCACCCTGATTTGTTTCTTTAAAAAGGGAAGCCATCATTGCATGATTTTACAATTATGCTATTTTGGAATCATCCCCATTTCACTGAGAAGATGAACACATGTTATGACACCTCCAACAGTTTCTTCAGTGTTTTTCCCCCGTGAATGACCACTTCTCTGGCTCTCTATCTTTACTCTTTAAATGTTTCATGAAACCTGTAATTTTTCTGGACATTAATCCTTGGTAGTACGGTATTACATCAGGACTTATCTATTGCACTACTCACCTTATTAAAAATATATCTAATTTAAAATAGTGTTTGTTAAAGTATGCTGGATAATGGAGAATGAATTTACAGTGGTTCTTGCTGAAGATCATTGGGAAATCCTCAACAGGGTAGCAATGAAACCATACCCACTATACAGCCAATATAATTATGAAGTTGAACAAGACATTTGTACACAAAGTGGTTACTAAACCATAATGGGATATCCATTAACAGGTTTTTTTAAAGCTTTTGGAGTCCTTCACTTTCAATTTTTGTTTTTTATTCTTTTATTTTCTTTGCTTTATTATATAAAAACACAAAACACCAAACACAAACTAAACAAACAGAAAAAATATAAAAGGGAAAAAAGCATTCATACAATAATCGGAAAGACCAGCACTCCCAGCCTCAGGCAATCCTGGAAGAATCTGCTTGTCGAAGAACCCCGGACAGGCCTCAGAGGAGGCGAGTTCTGGTGGTTGGGAACTCCTTGCTCAGAGGAACCGAACCAGCAGTTTGCAAACCGGACAAGCTCAATCGAGAGGTCTGCTGTCTTCCTGGGGCCAGGATCAACCACATAACAGAGAGGCTAGCCAGGCTGGTCAAGCCCACTGACCGTAAGCCCCTCGTTTTGGTTCACGTTGGAACCAACGACACGGCGAAGCGCAGCTTTCACTGTATCACAAAGGACTACGAGCTTCTGGGGAGAAAGCTTAAGGACCTTGGTGCGCAGGTGGTCATTTCATCAATCCTCCCTGTTCAAGGATATGGTGCACGAAGGGAAAGGACAATAGTAGAGGTCAACACCTGGCTCCGCACATTTTGCCACCACCAACAATTTGGCTTTTTGGATCATGGCTTGAAATTCCATGAACATGGGCTTCTGGCAAGGGATGGGCTGCACCTCACAAAACTAGGCAGAAACGTTTTTGCAAACAGTCTTACAAGGAGGATTAGGAGGTCTTTAAACTAAGTACAGCTGGGGAGGGAGATAAGATTATTCAGGACAAGGACTCGGCAAGTGCAGGGGAAAAAGGCCCAAATGATAGTGGCCAAGTAGGAATAGCATCCAATCGTGGGAGGGGTGGAAACAATGCTGTGGGACTTGCAGGAAGGGCACGGGGACTTAAGTGTCTCTACACTAATGCACGGAGTATGGGAAACAAACAAGATGAATTTGAACTCCTAGTTCAACAAAATAAATATGATTTGATAGGCATCACTGACACCTGGTGGGATGAGTCTCAAGATTGGAATGTAGGAATAGAGGGGTATAGCCTATTTTGTAGAAATAGACCAAATAAGAAAGGAGGAGGAGGAGTCTTATATGTCAAGGATGTTTTCACCTGTGAAGAGATCCATGAACACCGGAAGCCAGGTCGAGAGCATCTGGGTAAGAATTGAGGGAGCGAGAAACAATAGGGATATTATAGTGGGGATTTACTACAGACCTCCAAGCCAGACTGAGGACCTCGATGGCGCTTTCATAGACCAAATGACTGCACATTCAAAAAGGAGAGATACAGTAATAATGGGAGATTTCAACTACCCGGATATATGTTGGCAGTCAAACTCTGCAAAGGCAGCAAGGTCCAGCAAGTTTCTTGCTTGTCTTGCAGACAATTTCATGGTCCAGAAGGTGGAAGAGGCCACAAGGGGATCAAATATTCTGGATCTGATCCTGGCCAACAGAGAAGACCTTGTTAATGACGTAGAACTGGTTGGATCTTTAGGAGAGAGTGACCATGCCCTATTACAGTGGTTCTCAATCTGTGGGTCCCCAGATGTTTGTGGACTTCAGCTCCCAGAGCCCTGAGCATTGACCATAGTGGCTGGGGCTTCTGGGAGCTGAAGTCCACAAACATCTGGGGATCCACAGGTTGAGAACCACTGCCCTATTAGAATTTGGCATTCAGTGGGGAAGAGAAGACAAGTGTAGCCAGGCACTCGTCTTAGATTTTAAAAAAGCAGACTTCTGTAAACTGAAGGAGCTGCTGGCTGAAATCCCGTGGTCAAGAATAGTCAATGAGAAACGAGTTCAGGATGCATGGGAGTTCTTTAAAAGGGAGGTACTGAAGGCACAGGCTAAAACTGTGCCATTAAGGAGGAAAAATGGAAGGCATCTGAACAAACCGGAATGGTTGAATAAAGAGCTCTCGGCTGAGCTAAGTGTTAAGAAAAACATGTACAGGAAACTGAAGAAGGGGGAAATCACCAAAGAAGATTATAAGCAAGTAGCCAGGAGATGTAGGGAGAAGATCAGAAAGGCTAAAGCACAGAACGAACTTAGGCTGGCCAGAGACATTAAAAGCAATAAAAAGGGCTTTTTTAAATACGTCTGCAGCAAAAGGAAAAAGAAGGAGACGATAGGGTCACTGCACAGGGAAGATGGAGAATTACTCACAGGGGGAAGAGAAAAGGCAGAACTCCTCAACACCTTCTTCACCCCTCACCATTTTGGTCGCCCTTCTCTGGACTTGCTCCAGCTTGACCATGTCCTTCTTGAATTGGGGTGCCCAGAACTGGACACAGGATTCAAGATGAGGTCTAACCAAAGCAGAGTAGAGTGGTACCAGTACCTCCCTCGATCTAGACACCAGACTCCTATTGATGCAGCTGAGAATTGCATTGGCTTTCTTGGCTGCCGCATCACACTGCTGACTCATGTTCAGCTTGTGGTCTATGAACACTCCTAGATCCCTTTCACATGTACTGCTATCCAGCCACGTGTCCCCCATCCTATATTTCTGTATTCCATTTTTTCTACCTAAGTGCAGGACCTTACATTTCTCTCTATTGAATTTCATTTTGTTAGCCTTGGCCCAGCTGTCTAATCTATCCAGGTAATTTTGAATTTTGATCTTGTCCTCTGACGTATTAGCAACACCTTCCAATTTGGTGTCATCTGCAAATTTGATGAGCAAGTAGTCCGGACCCAATTCCCCCTTCCAGTGTAAACATCCTCGCTGGAGGACGCGCCGCCCCGTTTTAAATATAAAATGTGGAAAAGGCCAATGTTCCCATTTACCTTGTGAAAGAACCACGTAATCATGCCTTTATTTCTGTTTCTTCTTTGGTTTTTGTTCCTCACATTGAGGCTGTAGCAAAGTCATGTCAATTTTTTGTTTATAACATTACCAAAATCAGACCTTTTCTTCCTGCTTCCTCTGCTAAGACTTAGTTTGTGCTTTGATCGTTTCCTGCCTTTATTATTGTAATTTTCTTTTGTCTGGTCTTCCATTATCTCACCTTAGTCCTCTGGATTTGATTCAACCTTCTGCTGCTAAGGTTATCTTTCTGGCCCATCATTTTGATCATGTTACTCCATTTCTGATATCTCTTCATTGGCTACCCATTCCTTCTAGGCTTCTTGTTTTAACTTTCAAAGCCGTAGACAGCCTAGCCCCCCCCCGTTTTTCAGCCATTATTTCTTATTATGAACCTGCATGAGAGCTGCGTTCTAGGAACTCAGGTCCTCTTTCTTGGTTCAGCTTCATCCCTTTTCACCTGCTGCTCCGTGCTCTTGGAATTGCTCCCTGAACTTTTGTGGACTGCTCCTTTCCTTATTATTTTTAAATCTCAATCCTTGTTTTCCAGAGCTTTTGGAATTTTAGTTTAATATTGTTTTATACTCTGAGGATGCCTAAATACCCTAAAAATCCCATTTCATTTTGGAAACTAAGCAGGATCAGCCCCAGTTAGTACTTGGATGGAAGACCACCAATGAATACTAGGTGTTATAGGCTATATCTCAGAGGAAGGAACTGGCAAAACCACCTCTGAGTATTCCTTGCCTAAGAAAACCCTATGAAATTCATGGGGTCACCATAAATCATCAAACAACTTGTGCACAACATGCACACATATGCATGCGCGCACACACATACATATTGTGGTTATAGGAATTTGTCAGTTTGCTTTATGTTGTATTGAATTTTGTTACATTTCATCAGGACAATTTGTTTTACTATTATGTTGTATAGTTCTATATTTTTTACTCTGGAGACTCTTAAAAGCACTTGACCAAATATATTTTTCAAAAGCCAGATATTTATACATATTTAAACTGTTCAGTATTGGGGTCTGACACAGGTGGTCAAGCATTCCATGAAATATAGAATATTTGGATAATGGCTCAAATTTGAGCCACATCAGAACTGGTTTTGAGTACTTGTGAGGTAAAACAGGCTTCCTTCCAAAGCTAACACAAGTGTAGTTGGGCCCCAGTAAAAGTTTCATGTAAGTTCCAGGTTACAAGGGGAAGCAAAAGAAACTGTGTGTTCTAGATTTCTCTCTGTGAAAACAATCTGAGGAGAGGAATAGAAGGAGGGAATGGAACTGAGTGGCTAACAAATCCATCTTTTTTCATCCTAGGACGTTTTTGGAGATGCCTATGCTTTGGAATGAGGCCAAGAAATAAATCCACCCCAATACTGAACAGTTTAAATATGTATAAATATCTGGCTTTTGAAAAATATATTTGGTCAAGTGCTTTTAAGAGTCTCCAGACTAATTTTAATTTATCTCTGTTTAGAGTTAACTTCAGCTATTTGCTGTTCCTAAGAAGTTGTAATATTGTTGTT
Organism: Iguana delicatissima; assembly: GCA_948472985.1. NCBI lineage: Eukaryota > Metazoa > Chordata > Lepidosauria > Squamata > Iguanidae > Iguana > Iguana delicatissima. The sequence continues at coordinate 179,619 of CAOKZL010001862.1, read as the reverse complement.
GTTTATTAAGGGGATTGGAAGTGTTTTTACGAAATCATAGAATTAGAATGGTGTCCTTCCCTGCAACCACTAAGACCACGGAACATTCAGTGCGATCACGCTTCACTACATTAAGGGGCTCAGGCTGGTTTTCAAGCATCGTAACTTCCTATCTGTTGCGCCTGTCATTCTAGAACCTCACAGTTTTCTTGCCTGAGATCACCTGTTTAACATTCTGCATTCACAGAAATTGGCTACAAAACATAGAAGGAAGGAAAATGAGGCAAATCACTTCCCCTCCAAATTTTTTTAGATCCTTTTTACTTAATAAATATAAGAAACAAACCAAAAAGAGAAAGAAAAAACAAAACAAATAAAGCACATAAAGCACATAAATCAACGTAAACAAGTCAACCAACAACAGTAAGGTTATATGCATAATTTCTTGTTTTCCATAATTCCTGGTTTGACTTTAAGTATTGTAAGACTTAGGCCTTTAATTTTTTAAATAACCTAAAATATATAAATATATGTATAACATATAATGTAATAATACATATATATTTACATAAATATGTAGACTTTGATAATGACCTTATGAGAAAGAAAGAAGAAGCTTTCTGCAATCCTTCCTATGTATGCATTAGGGTTTACAGGTTCTATAACTACTATCATTTTTATTTATAAACTTCTATACCAACTTCATCAACTCATAACAAAGTAGCTCCAGAGTCTTTAAAGGGACTCAAGAAAAAAGTTAGACTTAGATTTGAGTTCATTTGAGTAGCCCACCCATAATTTGCTATCTGTATATAGGTGTATGAATATATTATCTAGCCTACTTCTCTATGCTCCCCTCTTGATAAATATCATATGTGATTGTATTATCTGTGTTATTGAGTAAGTCTATAATTCTAATTCTGTCTGAATCTTGAGTGAGATTTTATGTTTTACTGTGGTATGTACCAATTAGTTGTCTCATAACTCTGGTTGTAAAAGGTTTTCAGTTACCGGAACCCACTCCATTTTGATTTTTCCTCATCTTTGCCTTTTATTATGTATGTCGGAATATCCATGGTTTTCATTTCTAGGATTTCGTGTTGCCATTCCTCTATAGTTGGGGTGTCTTTCTTTTTTCCCATTTTCTTTCTTGCATGGACTATTCTCTCAAATCATGCTTTATCTGATAACAGTGGCCAGAACAGACTTCCACTCCAAATTTTTAAGATTTGCTTTACATATAAATCCTACTATCCTACCCTAGTGGGAATCTGCAGTTCTACTTAATGGTCATCTTTATGGTGTCTGTCATTTTTAGAACAACATTCCACAGAATGATAGCTAGAATGATAAGTACTTCCTTTTTTAGAAATTCCTCTACTATAAGGTTTGTTCTCATTGCAGTTTTCATCTCAAACAGTGAAGGTTGATATCCTTAAGAATTCCCTTCTCTAAAAATGTAAAAATGTATAGTATAAAATCCGTAGCCCTATTTGCCTGCAGTTTGGCAGGCATCTAAGTAGCACTGTATCTGAATATTTTATCCAGTTCTGACAAAGATATAGATTAGGATCCATACTGGATTCAGTTCATACCTTGGCGCAAAGAAAAAGTCTCAGGCCATTTCCGCACTCGCCTGTTATAGCGCGATGATTCCACTTTCAACATCCTCTGGAATCCTGGGGTTTGCAGTTTCGGGAGGGGCCGGCCGGCCCCTCCCGAAACTGCAAACCCCAGGATTCCAGAGGATGTTGAAAGTGGAATCATCGCGCTATAACAGGCGAGTGCGGAAATGGCCTCAGACATTGTGGCTGAACACATGTGGTGAGGGTATAGAAACAGAAGACTGCTCACATACACATGTGTGCACACATACACACACACCAGTCCAAGGCAGGAAGGCAGAGGGAAAGTAAGTACTGAAATATTACTCCTTAAAACATATTCAAAGGTATAATAAAGCATTAAAGCGAAAACATTGTTGAGACAGCTTTCATTACACTTGTTTCAGGGCTCATTACGACTTAAGTAAAAGTGACTGAACAAAGGGGGGATAACAATATCTGCGCTGAATTTCTATCGTACCAGAAAAGGCTTCAGAGTTCCTGACGGTGTCGGGATACGGTGAATGGTTTTCAATGAGGGTCAGTTTCAGTACTACACGGGAGAAGGTGAAAACTGCTTTGTTCTTTTCTGGCCCTGTAGCTCTTGAAAACTGATCTGACTGTGTGTGTGTGTACAAGGAACCGCACTCTTACCCCCCATTACACAAACGCAGCCTTCCTAGTGCAATGGATATGATTTGCGCAGGAATCGTGTTTGGGGGTATTGGGCTTCTCGGGTGTTGCAGGTCTTTACTCTTGAGGTTGATTAATATTTCAGTTATTCCATTTTGTTCACTGCTTCTAAACGTCTTTGGAATGAAAAGAGGCACGAAAAGAGAGGCTCCGGGAATGGCTAGCTTCAGAGAGACTAGATCATTTCTTGAAGGGAAATCAATTAAAAAGGGTTGACTGTGAACATTTATCCATTTAGCTCAGCTGCTATTGAATTTTCATGATGGACTTTGACTCTTTGGAGAGCGCCCAGTTAATGGCAATTGTTCCCTTCTCTTCAAAATTTATTATCTGGTTTATTCAATGGAAAACACTCCATCAAACCAGAGAGAGGCCTAAAGTCTATTGATAGGTTTGTCTGTGTGGGGTTGGAAATGGGGTGGTTTGTCGCAGATGTCCAGCCTTTGAAAGATAATTAAACAAGTATCTCATTACAGAACGCTTCAGTGGTCCCTGGAGGTGGCCTTAGAGGCAGACAATTTAATGAGCTGGGAATCGCAAATGCTGCCAAAGTTTACCTCAGCCCATCTTTCTTGACAAGTCCCCTATTTAGGCCCACTCAAGCAGAGTAGAAAAGCACCCCACTGCTGCTTCCTTTCAACTCCAAAAGACAGGAATAATGCTTTTCTCCCCTTGCACCATGCATCCAGAGGAATTATCTGTGCTAATTTGATTAGGGGGAGATTTGATTAACTGGAAAATGAGGGCTTTGCTAAGACTTTCACACGCTTAATTTATCCTTTGCAAAGGAGATGCAACATTGTGTCATGAAACTCGGAAAGGCATATGGGAACCCTATTCAGGAGAAAGATGGCCTTTCAGGCTCAACAATATCAGGGATTGCTGTGGTTCATATTGAGATAATCGGTTCAGAGCACTTGCTTTGCCTCAGAATACAAATTGCACTTGGCATTGCCAGTTAACTGGTTCAAAGAATAATAAGATTAATATAGTAGGGAACTTAGCTGAGCAAAATGCATTTGCATAGTCTCTCTCTCTCTCTCTCTCATTATGCTTTCTTTCACCAGTGCATAAATAGTTTCAGCTAAGATGGTTTAAGAAAGGAGAAGGGCATTTTTGTTTTTGTTTTTTAAGTTGTATATCCCCTTACAGGTTGCATTCATTATACTTTGTGGCTTGCAGCTGACTTAATTTTCCTTGTAAAACAAGGAGGTAAAAGACTCCTGGATTTTTTACACTTGGAAATAATTGTTTGAAATAGTCACATATCTCCCAAATGACTTGAAGATACACAAGGACAGGAGTTTCTCTGCCCTGTCCCATACCCTGTCTCTGACTTCCAAATTCACGGGGGGGGGGGCAGGGAGAAGCTATACATTTTACTTTATTTAGACACCTGCCCAGCTTCTTTGTGGACGAGATGTCAGAAACATGTTGTTGAAATAGGAAAATGTAACAAAAAAACAGCACATGGTTAGCTACATAAAGTATTTAAATTAGGTCTGCAACATTTATACTGAAACCCTGCGCTCACCTAATTGGTGACAGCATAATGAAATTAGTGTGCTCTACGTCTGACGGCACACGTATAGGACTGTACTATTAATCACTGAAATTGCTAGATGAATGTCCAGATTCCTCAGCAGATGTTATACTATAACTCCTGCCATCCCTACTATGAAGCATGTTGGTTGGGAATGATGACAGTTACAGTACTGGGAACCACCTACATTTGGAAAATGTTGTATTAAATTAATCCACTAAAATAATTTGATTAAATACAAAAGTTGCCCGCTTTTTTTCCTGTTAGCTAATTTTAAAATTATATAATGCAAGTAGTGTTATGGAGGTTTGGGTGAGCTACAACAGATAATCATAGTTCCCTACTATGTGACCAAACTGAGATAAACTTTGCACTCATGTACTTCTGTTTCCCCCTTCCTCCTTTTTTGTTTCCCCTGACACACAAATCCAGGGAATTATGATTTGTATAAACCAGAGATGGACAAACTGTGGCCCTCCAAATGCTGGCTGGAGTGTTACCCCAAAACATGTTTGATTCAGGGGTCCACCCACAATGCCAGTACCTCCACATGACAATGGAGAATTAATTAGCTCAAATTAGGAGGCCTGCAAGAGGGGGGTAACCTAACAAGATCTTCCACCAATGTTTACGGGGTCCTTACAGGAAAGAACAGCCAGAGCTTCCAAATAAGCTAAAATGGGGGGGGCGACACTCATACCTCATTTATACAAACATTCAATACATCAATATTACACATTCCATAACATAAGCTGATTTCATATTAGGTTTCTGTTATATTATACTTTCCATTGTCAGATTCACCAGATCTCATCTTTATGTATAAATAATTCTCACAGTTCCATTTCCTTGTTGTTCGAGCATTAATCACTATCAAATCTATATCCAATAATAAAAATCAACACTGACAAATTAATATTATTTAAACTACTGTGTTTATCCAGCTTCAGTTACCTGACTCCAATTAGATGCTCAAGTCTAATCTACAAAACTAGCTATCACTAGGTCTTCCCATCTACCTCTTAAGTAAGGAATAAGAGTGTCCCACCAAATTTTAACATAATTACTCATATTTGTAGCTTTTATCAAATTTGTCAGCTTATCCATCAGTGCCATATCATACAATCTGATCAGCCAATCTTCTTCTTCTTCTTCTTCTTCTTGAGTGACATTTGGCATATTCAATTCTGGCTGCTACTATCATGTAAAATAGAAGTTTCTCATAACTGTTCTCAATATCTTGCACCATCATACCCAGCAGATAAAATTCTGGTTTCATTTGAAAGTTAAGGCTAAGGATTTTTTTCTGTCAGAAAGTGTTTTTTTCCCCGCAATACCATTTTGGTAGAATGTTCCTTTCTCTTCCTTACACTTCCAGCATTTATTATCTAAAGCGTTGTACATCTTTTGAAGTTTATCCAGAGATAAGTACCACCTAAGGTACATTTTATAGACATTTTTTTAATATTCTGAAAATAAACTAAAATGTGTTTTATTGAAAAAGGTTCAATCATGCACACAAAAGATGCAAGCAGTCACACACTCACACAGGAGCTAACCGAGGGATAAAGGGAGGAAAGTTGTTGATGGCGGAGTTTTAGGAAATGAGCGATAATTGCCAATCCAGAGAGCAGCAAAGAAAGCAGAGATGTGGCTTAGACTGGTGCCTAAGGACAGTACTTGTTTGTGAATCAGCGCAACAGTGTGGCATTTAGCAAGTGAGGTATTGCATCTGATTACCCAAAATGGAGAGTTTTTATACCCAAAATCTGTCTGGAGGGCATAGATGTGAATGGCTCTCTGGCAAAGCAAACAATGGAAATTGCAGCATGAACAATGGAGTCCAGACAGAATTAGTGGTCTTTGGTCCCTATCACACTACACTGTTACAGCATTATTATTCCACTTTAACTGCCATGACAGTCTGTGGAATTCTGGGGTTTGTAGTTTGGGGAAGCGCTGGAGCTCTCTGACTGAGAATTCTAAATGCCTCTCCCTAAACTGCAACTCCCATGATTCCATGTGATATTGCTATGGCTGTTAAAGTGGAAAAAATAGCACTATAGCAGTATAGTGTTATAGGGCTCTTAGTGTTAGGTGATAAGGAGTTAATGGCTGTTGTAATAGCTCTGTAACAGTGGACAGATACGAGGAAAAATGCAGGGAAATGTCCAGGTGTTAGGAAGACGGGCTGAAACAGTCAGTGGTTTGGTGGACCTTCCCCTTGCTATTGTGTGGGGTCAGAGATATTACAGCTTCAGCTTAAGCCTATTATCTCTGAAGTTACCTGGCAATTAGCCTGATAATGATATTGGCTACACCTAGAGGAGATCTCTGACCTACTTTGCAACAGGAGTTCAGCGAGTATTTTTCTTCTGCCCAGCCTAGCCTTACAGTCACATCAGGGTCCATTTTATAGCAATGCCAGTTAATGTATTTTGCCAATTAAACCATATCAAATCTGGAGAGAGTTCAAGCCAGTAACAGGGGCTAATGGAATTTGAAGTTCAGCAACAATTAAAGGGCCACAACTTACTCACTCCAGTTTACACTATGCCTGAAGAACAAGACAGGGTCTGTAAATACAATTTGATCTTGACTTGCCCTCTCTGATCATAGTTTAAACAAAAGCAAATTGTCCAAGTTCAGACATACCAAGAAACTGTGGTTAAGTTTATGGAGGATTAGTTTGTTGGAAAGTGGTTAAGGAATAAATAGAATAGAATAACAGAGTGGAATAGAAAGCTGCCATGTCTCCATCACAGGAGTTCTCTGATGAGGACAACCATAAGCCCCTAGCCATCTCAAGATAGAAAGGGCTGTCTGCCACTGTGGACCCAAGGAACTGTTGGGCTACTGGTAGAGGTGGCGTGATTTTAGAGAATGAGGATGGCTAGACGAAACTGTTGCTTCAAGAGCAATGACATCTGAAAACAGAGGTTTGGCTTGAAGCTACTAGAAGAACTGATTAAATACAGAAGAGGTCTTCTCAGGAATAAGAAGCTCTTCAGGAATTAGACATTTCCTCAAATCTATAGCTCTTCCAAGAAGACTTGGTGCAAGCCTACATGCACTTCTGTTTCAAATAAGTGTCAGGCAGTCCGGTTATAACTGTCTCAGAATAGGCTGCACTGAGAATAATGTCTTCTTAAGCTTCAGACTGACTGGCCCCTGTAGCCTGTGACCTTGGAACATGTGTGATTTTGCCTCTTGGGATGTCTACCTGTTTGCTGTTCTGGATTGATTAGACCCCGGATTGTTCTTTGACGTTGGGTCTTACTCACTTGGCTTACCTGGTTCTCTGGTAAGATTCTATTTGTTTTGACCATGGCCCTTGTGTTTATATTCAGCCTGTGAATTCTTCTTGATTTGGCTGTTAGCTGACTTGCGGTCTTCACTAACATTGACTGGAGTATGAGAGCCTGCTACTTGAGAAACAGGACAAATACTTCCTGTCTTCTCACAATCATGCTCGAGGGAATGAAAGAAAGAGGGAAGGAGAGAATGGAAATAATCCCAATAGCACTTAAACATAGCATAGCGTTACATCTGAAGAATGCCATTGTCTGAGAATTGCATTACATTTTGCAAGACTTGTGGCTTATCACCCCATAGTAAATTCCATGTCCTTCTAGCAAAATGATTTCAGTATTGTCCCATATTTTTTGCACTGTTTTTCAAAAATACTTTGATAAGAAACTTTGCTACCAGATTAACAGCACAGTTTTATGCATGCCAGCTGAGAAGTGAGTCGTACTGAGTCCAGTAGGTTTACAGTCCTCTCCCCACATTTGTGGGTTTGACTTTCACGAATTTGATTATTTGTGAGGTGCCCACTTGCTGCTGAGAAACAGAATGCTGAGTTAGATACGTCTCAGAGAGCATGGTCCTTTTTATATTCTTACGATAAATATAAACTCCATAGATACATGTACTGTCTTATTCTGAACCAAACCATTGGTCCATCTAGTCAAGCAAGTCATACTCTGGTGGCTGACAGCTCTCCAGCTCTACTACTTCAGAATGTTTAAAACAAATTTGTGAGGTGCCCACTTGCTTCCCCCCACTCTCCCCGCCCCATTCCTTGGTCTTTTGCCTTTATCTTTTGCCTTTATCTTTATCTTTGCTGCCCTGCACGCCCCCCCATCTGTCGCCCACCAGGTGTGCTGGTAGGTGAGTGCAGGAAGAAAGATCTTTGCTCTCCTGTACTGTCCTGTTTGTTGCTTACATGGGAGTGCAAAAACAAGGCAGGGAATGGGAGCAACAGGCAAGAGAATGGAGGAGGGAAGGTTTTTCCTCCTGCACTCTTCTGCTTTTCCCCCAGGTACGCAGCAGCAGAAAAAATGAAGGAGGGGGGAATGCTCACTGGGGGGGGGGAATTATCTGCAATTTTTTTGACTTTTGCAAGGGTTCTGTGCCTCTAACCCTCACGAATGTGGAGGGCCTACTTTATTTGTTTCTCCAGGATTTCAGCTTGAACATAGATAAACAAGGATAAATACTTACTAAATTAACAAAATTTTGAAGGTTATCCAACTCCCTAACCTGAAAGTAGACAAAATGGCTGGGCATGTCCTCTGCCCATACTTTTCAGTACAGAGGTGTGTTTTCCTAATTCCCAGCCCCTCAGTTTCCAAGCCTCTAAGTATGTGATCTGGTCTGGCTAAAATGAAGGTCTTTTCTCTATGACAAGACTCAAGAGTCTAGCTAATGGTACTGAAACCTCCAGATACTCAATGTTCACTCAATCCTTATGTGTGTCCTGCCTGCCCCTACCGTGACCAGGGTTGGTAAGTGGGTAGAAAAATGGTAGGTATTTTATATCTGTATTCTCTAAAGCTGAGAACCAATTTTTTATTGTGTTTGATTACATTTATTATTTACAGCAGGCCTGGGGGCTGCCGATATGATAGCATATAGGCTTTTTCTTCCACAGCATTTCAATATAAGTGACTTTGTTTAGTTTCTCCTCCTGTATATCTCCCTGTTTTTTAACCTCTTTGCCAGATAAGGAAACCCGTGGTTTTGAAAACCTGCACAGAGATTTCTGTGCAGTTTATAGTTGCCATATCTTTACTGTGTTATGATCAGTCCAGCTACCCCCCTGTATTGACATGTAAGTAGAGGCAGAAGGATTGTCAACATATCAAAGAACCTTGAAGTACGTATTCCAAGTCTGCAATTCATTATAGAAAATTCTTCCAGTGGGGAAATAAAAGAATGTAGGAGAAAGAGAAGCATCAAGCTTCCAGACAGAGGCAATGAAGGGAGGTGAGTTTGGGAGGAGGAGTTCAAGCTGCATCAGCTTCATTAAAGTGCTAAGGCCTAGACAGAGTGCTCTCTGGTTGCATTTGCTTTCTGTCTTACCCATCTGCTCACTATGATTTTAATTAAACCTACTGAGATGTGTGTGTGTGTTCTCATTTCTTTTTGGCCTGCTCTGAGAAATTGGAAGGGCAACCAGGCTGTGCCAGTGTCCATTCCACTCAGCTCTGTACTACCAGCCAGTAATGAGCAGACACAAAGGCGAATCTATGCCTGTTCTTTGCTCTAGCCAGTAGCTAGTAGCAGCTGATAATAAGCATGAAACCAGGCCCTGGTTTCTCCCCCTGCTACCGCACTGCAAACAAACATCTGTAGAGTGCAAAAACAAACTAATGACTGATCCCATTTGCAGTTAGCTTGTTAATAGAAATGACAGGTTTCAAATAACCTTAAAGCAGGTGGCATGATGCTTGTCTGTCTGATCAGGGTTTCTTCCACTGGCTCCTGACATTTCTAATACAGCAATGGCATTTACAAGTGTTCTTTCTGAATGCTGTCACATAGCAGGATCATTCTTCTCTTCATTTGCTTGGAGAGTGTCTGGAGATGCTATTAAGGCTTGGGAAGGGAATGACAGTTAATTGTGGGCTTGTCAGTCTTCCTTCAGATGTCAGCATGTTCTTATATCCATGGCAAGCATCTCGCTGGAAACTTCACGGACGACCAGCTGTAATGTTCTTTCCCCAGATACGCGCACACACTCCCCCCGCCCCACTTTTCATCCAAATATAGCATCTAAAAGGAGGTACTTCTTTGTCTACATTCACTTAGAGTTCAAGGGCTTTCTTTTGGAGTGATAGGAAGAGGAAGATAGCTGTCCCCCAAAGACAAGTTCTCAAATGAACATGGACTTAAAAAAAAAAGCTGCTAAACTTCTTCATATGAAAACAAACATATAAATCTGCCTTAGCCTGATGTTAACCATGGATTTATTTCCACCAGCGTTTTCTCTCCTGACTGGCAGCATCTTCAGACTCGTATACAGGCATCCACTGCTTACCTGAGAGGTTAGGGACCAGAGCACGCTCAGAAGGTGACACTGGTTGAAAAACAGAACCTGGTTTTCTACAGCTCTTGTCCACTTGCCTTCTTCCTGTAGGGAAGCAAGCCTCCATAATTCCTTCATGTTCCCTATGGGAAGAAGGCAGGAGAAGAACTGACAAAAGAGCGGACCCTGCATTGAAAGAACAGTACAGTCATTGAAAGAGCAGAAGGTCAAAAAACAAATAATTGAAAAGTGTCGGGGATGCCTGTAAGAGTCTGTTCTAGCTGTGCTGTCCAACGTGCTTTGGACTGAACCTGGAATCACTGGTATGCAAGGCAAGTATTCTTCCTCTGTCAACCAGTGGCAGGAGTTGTCTCCTGCGCTAGTAGAGCAGGAAATGCGCTCTTGGTTTTAATCTGAACAAAGGATGCTCTTTGACAGCTCCATCTTTTAAAGTTTGGGCTAACACTTGGAACAGATTCACCACTTTACAGCATGGAAGCCACCGTTTGCCACTGTCACTCAGCGTGGTCTGTCTCCCACATATGTATCTCATCCAGTAAAATGTAGTAAAACCTTTTTTCAGATTTAAAGTATACTCTCAGCTTATGTTAGAACTGCTGGTCTCTAATGCTGAATGAAGACTAGAGGGTCAGAGAATTTTGAACTGAGGAAAAAATCCTGCCATGAAAATGGATAGTACATATGGGGCTTACTTCCAAGGAAGTGTGTGTAGGATTTCAGTCTAAATAGCAGCAAAGGTGTCACAAATGATCTTGGCTGATTAGTGTTAAGATATACGAAAGGAGCTTAGGAACTGAGGTCCTGCTTGGACCTCCAATTTTCCCATATGAAAATACATATATGACATAGAACAATGGTTCTTAATCTTTTCTTTACCAGGGACCCTCCTGTAAATATGGTTTGTTGCCAGGGTCCCCCAAGACTTAAATCAAGATTTAAATATTTAAATTTAAATTTATTCAAATATATTTAAATAGTCAAATACTTATTTAAAACTTCAAATATTTATATATTTATTTATGAAAGGCTTCTTGAGACTAGGATTCAAATTACCTCTCAGACACTGGGTGGCCTTGGGCAAGTCACGTTCTCTAAGCCGCAGAGGAAGGCAAAAGCAATCCCTCCCAACAAAATCTTGCCAAAAAGTCCACCCTGTGATAGGTTCACCTTAGGATTGCCATAAAAAAGCAGTGACTTGAAGGCACGCCACAGCAAAGTGCCACTGACAGGCAGAGATTCTTTCTAGCCATCATGTCTGTTTCATATTTGAAAGCTGAGTTATGGTGACCCTAAGGCCAACCTGTCATGGCACTTTTCATGGCAAAATTAGTCGCCTTCGCCTTTTTCTGAGGCTGAGAAAACGTGACTTGTCTGATGTCACCCAGTGGGTTTCCTTGGCTGAATGGGGATTCAAGCCCTGATCTCCAGAATCATAGTTCGGGCGCATGCACGTGCCAGCTGCCATTTCCCTTTCACCAGGGATGTACAGGTAGCGGGTGCAGGTGCTGAAACCGCTCCCTTAGCATTCATGCCTCCCCCCCCCCACTGCTGCATCCCTGTTGCTGTCATCACTGTTGGTCTCCAACACGACGGCAGGGCTTCACTGACCCCCTTTGAGGGCTCTGTGGACCCCCAGAGGTCCCCGGACCCTAGCTAAAAACCACTGAGTTAGAAACTAGAAACATGGGAAGTTAGAAAAATCTGAAGAAGCTGCTTTGTAGGAAAGATATTTTAAAGATGTTTAGTGGCGTAGTAAACATATTCAGGGTTGGTCATGTTGGCAGTACAGTGAAATACAACAAAATGCAAAATCCACAAAAGACCGAAACCTTTATTGGCAAACTGAAATACACAAAATATATCATGCAAGTTTTCAAAGCGCCAGGTAAGAGATGTTTAAAAATTGTACAAAAGAAAGATGATGATGGCAGAGTCACAGGCCTGTATTTTGTATTAGATGTTGTTTCTGGTGTTCTGGTGTTCATGCGGGGACCGGGGACCGGGTAAAAGACAGGTAATAACGTTTCAGATCCATTCAGTTACTTTTGCCTGATGAAGAAACCAGTGGAGCTTCAAAAGCTTGCATAACGTATTTGTGTATGTTTCTGTTGGTCAATAAAGGTATCACTCTTTTGTGGATTTTGGATTTTCTTGTATAATGGTGCAGTTGTGATGCAAAGATGTGCTTCCTCTACAGGGCTAGAATTAGGCACAAGCCTGTTCTGCCAGTAGAAATTCCTTCTGTTGGTAGAAACTTTTTCTGCCATCTGATCTTAGAAGTATGCTGGCAGAGCCATACTGCCCCCGCCTGACTACAGAATTGGCACTGGAAATCTGAAGCAGCGGAGAAGAGCCTCCCCTCTTCTGCCACCCCCTGCTTTTCCCTAAGCTTCCCTCTTTCATCCTGCTCCCCCATCCCATCCCTGCCCCTCAACTGAGTTAGCAAGGGCTGACTATAATAAATTAATGTCCGAAAAATTATTGCACTCCCTTGAGCAACTATTGCAGCTCTAGGAGTCCCGCATCACAGTTTGAAAACCACTGTTCTATACTCTTTGCTTCCATGGTCGTAGCCAATTAGGATAGTCTGTTCTGCTGTGACATCTAGCTTGTGTCGCCTTTGTTTTGGTGTGTATGAATATACAGTGCTCCCAAAGGTTTTAATTTCTTGCATGTCTGGCGTTCTGCTGCGTCACAACTGAAATGGGGTTTGCGTGGTGCCTTTTGTTGACAACCTGTTCCGGAGATACATTGCAGTCGTGGTGATGTCATCATCTGCCAGCCTTAACTCCCTGTTGTTTGACACAAGTTATGCTCCTAGTAGTGCTGTCATTGTCTCATAGATTCACGTTGATTCCTGTGGCCAAGTTCTGGTTCTGCAGTTCAAGAACTGCCTTTGGACCATGATATCCAAGACATCTGTGCCGTAGGTCAAGGCTGTTTTCATTCATTCATTCATTTGAGCAACATTAACTTGTTGAGCTGAAAGACCTGACTAATATACACCATGATTTTGAAATTGTTGGGTAGACATTATCTTTGGTAATTGTGCATTTTCCTTCTTTGATCATTATTTCAGATCTTTTTTTTAATCAAAAGCAGTTACATTGCTGACTGTAGCCCTTCAGTGATACAGAACCTGTGTTAACACAGAGGCAGAAAAAGATCATTTTATCTATCAAATTCCTACAGTATACTGTGCTCACTAATAAACATTTGCTATAACTAAACCTTAATTTGTAAGCTTGGCATAGAGAGGAGATTTCTTCCCAGTTTTCATTCTACTGTGCTCATATATCATACTTTTAAAGCAAGTATTTTCTTTATGGATTTTTAATCAAGGGTCCTTTTGTTTTGTGTCATATACATGTCGTATGTTTTTTATTTCCTTGATTTCCAGTTGACTCTTAGCGTTCTAGAGTTGTGGTTGTGAAAAGCTTGTGAACCTGAAAATGTTTATTGGCAATAGGAAGTTTATAGAGGATTCTGGTCTGGTTTTATTTATTATGAATCCTTAACCAGCTTAATTAACTTTTAATGGCTTATGAATTAGCCTAATGAGGGGCTTTGCTGACCTAAACAGAGATCCATTCTTCTGAATCAGATGGCCTTTAGAGATACTTTAATATGTTACCATGTGTTTTTTAAAAGGTAGTATTGTGTGCATAGCCTAAATAATTTCTTTAGTAAGTTATTTTAAAATGATTCCCATGTGAGTCTGAGAAAATGCTTGTCTAGACTTTTCTTTCCCTTTCTTTCCCTTTTTATCTTTAATGTCAAATATAGCTGAAGATTTGTTATACTGTAATTTAAGAGGCTTTCTGTGTTTCGACTTGCACTCTCAAGTACAGTGTGTATGTATTATTATGTCATCTGTAAAGCCCTATTCTGTTTAAACGGAGCATTATTCTAAGGCTTTTCTGGACTTTATTTTGTACGATAGGAAAAGGACATGTGCAATAAGTAGGAAATAGATTTTTGTGCATTTAACACTACAGAAGTTCCCTGTGTCCATGTGACCACTATCCACAATTTCACTTATCCGTGTAGAAATGCAGTCTGAAAACATTTTGTTCCCATATCTTTCTTGGACCTCATGTTATTGTTAATTTTTATGCTTTTATTAGTTGTACGCTAGTTTTGGAATGCAAATAATGGCTACAAAGCTTTCTTTCTCGTAGATTCTAAAGTTCTCTGTCCAGTTTCAGGGCCTCTTCTCCAAGCTGTATATTCATCTTGATACCTACATTGTTTGTCTCATTAAAAAAGAATTTTCAATAAAAAGAATTTTATTATCCACGTTTTTCATTAGCCACAGTAAGCCTACGACTGTTACCCCCTGTGAATATGAGGGAACATGCCATATAGGCTTTAATCAGGGCATGGTTATTTCTTAAAACAAATGAATGAGAGACAAAGATAGACAGAAAATATAAAAGACTATTCCCTTTTATCAGTATATCAAGAGGATATTGCTGGGACCCATTTCCTGATTGTCCTGTGACTGAACTAGTGTCATGAAGTCTATACCCTCCATGAGAAGAGATATGTCAGACACCTCAACCTGCATGATCTCACAAACATGCCCAGAGCCTCTCAAGTAGGAATAAAGGACTTTTTTTTGTAAGATCAACATGTTCTCTGCCAAATAAAAGAACTGCAGCACAGATCCCTATAAATGTCTTTTGGACACAGGCCTTGATACTCTACTAAGTGGATGCAAGGTGAAAAGCCTAAGCTAGGATAGTCAGGTGTTACTGGAGTCTCACATTGCAGCAGAATGTCAGCAATTAAATACCAAGAATGTCTCTGTACAAAGGGTGCTTCGCTTCAACTAACCTCAGGCAACTATTCGCTGGCTCTTTGGTATGTCCTTCTCCTGGATAGCAGGGCTTGTCCTCAGCCCCCTCTCCACCTCCCTCTGGACTCCCAGGGCATTTCCACACGGGGATGAATCTCTGCACTGGGACGACCGGACACGGAGGTCGTCTACACTGCGGGGTGTGCTAAAGCGGTGAAAAAAGGGGAGGTTCTAGACCTCAAACCACCCTCGCACGGCCGTGGGGGTGGCGCTCCGTGTTTTATAAAGACCACTTTATAAAGACCACTTGCGCGCGCTACTCCGTTGCAGCGCCCCATTTAGAACTGCAGGGACGCGCTAGCCACCGACGTTTAGAGCAGCGAACTCACACTGCTCCCCGCGGGGATGGCCCGCTGCAAGGTAAGCTCCGTCCCTGCGTGCACCACCCCGTTTCCCCCGTTTCACCGCCCCCCGTGTGGAAAGGGCCACAGTTCTCACTCCAAGGACTCTCCCAGCCAGGCAGCCAAGAGAAAACCTCAGCACACTGGGTACTTATGACTTTCTTTGAACTTCATCACACCCCTTCAAGTCTGAAGGAGACTCTTTCAGCCCCTCTCCTGGCAGACAACTTCTATCTTTTCCCTCCCGTCCAGAGTTCACTAGTGTTCTCTTATTGGCCTCCTCACTACAGCCTCCTGCAGAGGCTTTGAGATCAGCAGCTAGTTTCTCCTTTCCTTTTGAGGCCAGAGGTCTAGGAGCAGCCAAAGCCATGCTGCTAGTATGTCCTCCTCTTCAACAGGTGGAACCATGCTGAAAGATCTGTTTATCTGAGCTGCTTTGGATCCTAATATGTTGCAGCTGGGGTTGGCATGCAGCACTCTTTTGGATCGCAGTTGCAATTGTTTACTGGCATCCAGAAAATTCTACTTTTCCTCACCTAATTTAGCAATAACTTTCACCATTACATAATCCATTCTGGTTTGATCCAAAGTGCTCAGCACTCAAGGACAGTGCTGTTGATGTCTTTTTCTATAGTACATTGCATTACTCATGAGAAATATTACATGATAGTACATAATGTGAAAATAATACATGATACCAAGCAGATCAAGGAGAAATGTCTCCTTGGTACCAGACTTCTGAGTTCTTGTGCAGTTGGGGGAAAATCTTGGAATAAACTCTGGTTTTAACTGCTGTCAGTGATATGGCCTTGGCTCAACAGAGATACAGAGCCTTGTCTTTCTGAGAATTTTGTGATCCAGCAGGGATGCTAGATTGTCTAAGGGCTATTTATTTTTATTTATTGCATTTATATTCCATCTTTCTCCCATAGTGGAACCCAAAGTGGCTTCCAGAACAGTTAAAAATTTTTACAATGAAAATTAAAAACCATTAAGATCATATAAAATCAGTCTAAAATAATTATAAGAACATACAAAAGTTTTTTAAAAAGATAGAACAGATGATTAAAAATAAAAGCTCTCCTGCTCACACAGTAAGTAATAATATCACAGTATTGTTATTAGGATATCTGAAAGGCTTGCCTTGAACTGATCAACTGGTTTGTTCCTCAACTAGTGTCAAGCCAAAATTGCTCAGAAGATATTTTTCTGGAAAAAAAAATCTGAGGTTCTTCTTCTGAGTTCCCCAGAAAAAGAAGGATGCTTCTTAGAATCTTTTCCAATTATTTGTGAACATGGTGGTAGGTGCCATTTTTTCTTATATGCACACGTTGCCCAAGAATCAGTGAGGATGCCAGCATGGCATTACAAAAATCTAATGTATAAAAGTCAGAGTTTGTGAGTTTGTCTGTGTCAGGCGGGTGAAGAGACCGGAGGCAAGAAGACCTCATATGACTGGCTGCCTGTGAAGATTCTGTGGAATCCTGGAGATGGTAGTTTAGGGAGGGGGCCCTTAGAATTCTCAGCCAGAGAGCTCTTGGGCCTTGCTGGTTGCTATGGAGATGAGGCCTAGCAGCAAGGAGGAAGGCAGTGTATTCCCTCAGGAAGCCAACCTCTCTATGTTAATAACTCTGAATACAAATTGAATTGGGGAATATGGGGAAAAGTTACAGGTACTGGACAACACAAATTGGGAAAATTAGAGACGTGGGATCTCAAATCTGTATATTTCAACCGCATCTAATTCCTTAAGAGAAGGGAAGGTAATTCCTAAGGTATTTCTAATGAGTATTACCAATGAGAAAATAAAATCCCAGGGGGTGCATTGGGGAATATGGGTAAAAGTTAAAGGTACTAGGCAAGACAGTTTGGTAAGTTCTTAAGAGGAAAATAAAATCCCAGGCAACACCAGGGCCATTTCCACACTAGACTGTTGTAGCCTATGCTTTTATTGTAAGAGTTGAAGACATTTTTGAATTATGTAGATGCAGAAATAAGTCTCTGTATTTTTCTTTCTCTCCCCTTTACCTCATTTCATCCCTCTCTCTTTGCTATAAGGTACTGCTTCATTACGGGAAAATAATACTATGGCAGGGCTCCAATTTCTTAATGAAACAGCACTGTCTGGAGGAAAACAGATTTTCGCATGCTAATAAGCAAGGAGATATGTATCCTTAAAACAAACAAATAGCTCTACTGATAGTCTTATTCTGGGTCCCAGAAGGATACAGTTAATATACTAAAAATATGTGGTCAAGATCCTGTATCACAGGCCATAATGCCTAACTTGATTATGACTACATCACTGACACAGTACGAAATGATGTTAGAGAACGATGACAGTGTGCAATGGAGCACAGGGAAAGATGTCCTGTTAGGCAGTGGGAGCTTATAACACGCAACCACAAAAAGGTGGGGACTTTTTTCAGCCCTGCACAGGGAACCTATGACTCTCCACTTCAGCCTCTCTTGGATTGCTAGTGTCTCATGGCTCTATTGGGAGCCATTGCCCCCACCACCACTTGCACTGTCATGCAAGGGCAGTCTGTTCTGCAAGGTGCTATACTGTTGCACACCATGACCATTGTACAATGGCCATGCTACTCTCTCTGCTTGTACAGTGATCCCAATGGCACAGCTATGATAACGTTCCCCTCCTGACTATTGCACAGTGCTGCAGTTCTAAACTGCAGAAACCTAAGTTGGTTTATGATCTTGCAAGTTCCCAATAGGATGTCAGCCCATATTTTTAGATTGATCGAGAAACAGTACATACTAAATTAGAAAACATTTTGGTTTCTGTCTTCTTTAGTTGCTTAAAAGAATAGTGAGCTGCATCCAAGGTGGTAGTTCAGAACACGGTATTATCAACATTCTTAAGTGGATGATGGTATTAAGTATTATCTTCTAGGCTGAGACTGTGCAATGTTAAGGTCTTAAGTCTGTGGAACCCAAAATTCTCCCTTATATCCAAAGTACTTGAAAGAATTGGCATTTGAATTCCAAACACAGACAAGTCAGGCCGTGATATTCTAGGGCACAGAGCAATCGTGTTAAACTTCAGGAAAAGAGATTTCACCTAAACATGAGGAAGAACATCCTGACAGTAAGAGCCATTTGACAGTGGAATATACTGCCTCAGAGTGTGGTAGAGTATCCATCTTTGGAGGTTTTTAAACAGAGGCTGATTGGCCATGTTACTACGCCATACACCCCCTCCCCACTCTGCAGGGTGTGCCATTTTCATAATTGGACATATTTATGGCTGAAAAGCATGTTTGAAAGTACACTGGCTGGAAGCGTGTCGCCAGTTCAGGATGACCTCAGACATGATCAGGTCATAAGTGCAGAGAGGATTAAGCAGAAACACCCAGCGTTAATGGACTTGTGATAATCCTTCCAAGACTGCAGGCTATGAGCATTCCCAAGAACAATACTAGGTGAAACTACCCAGGTAAAGCAATCAGAGACCATCTGGAGATGTTGCTCTATGGAAATCTTTCCTAGACCCTCTACCTAAGAGATTGCCATGACTCCCATCAATGTTTTGTCACCTAGAGTTAAAACAACCATCCCATTCCGGACTCCTTTGTCAGCTCTGTGGGAAAGCAATTATCACTTTATCCATGCACTCTCCTTCAGGGTAGGAAACAGGGTATAAATGCCCAGGTATAGCTCCGCCAAATTGTAGTACATTTGGTGTATTATACTGCATGTGGTATCCCAAACTCCTGTTCCTCCATGCATTCCTCAGATGCATTCTGAGCCACTCTTCTTCAACCTTCTGCTTCAAGAAGACTGGTAACTGTTACCCTTTCTACCCAGCCTCACTCTATCCAACCCTTCTTGCCTCATTTTCCAGTAGCATCGTATGGTTCTTGAGAGTGTCTGATATTCTGTATTCTTGTTAATTCCAAATGAAATGCTCTGTTTAACTTTTAACTGGAGTCCTTTTTCTACAGTTGGTACTGGTATACACAGGTGAAAAGATCCTGCTGTTATCCTCCGCTTGCAGGCCTCCTTTGAGCTATAATTCCCCCAAATCCTAAGAAGATGCTGGCATTGCAGGTGGACCTGATAGTCCCCCACCTCTTAGGGTAACAGCCACCTGTCAGGAATGCTTTGATTGGGTGCTCCTGAGTGGCAGCGGGTTGGACTTGATGGCGTTGGTGGTTTCTTCCAGCTGTATGATTCTATCATATTAGTTAAAATGTCTAGCCACTGATTGGTTAGGCTTTCTGATCAGGATTGCAGCCTTATAATTTTTGAAGTGTGTACTGAAGTATCTGGTTATTTTCCAAGGTAGTGAGGATGGTAACTTGTACATAGGGATTCAGTCACGTGAATAAGCTAGCAGGGCTGTCTCCTTTCTCCTTGGTTATTTATCGTGGCCTTGGAATCTTGAATAGAAGAATAAGAGAACATGAAAGAATTAAGGGAATAACAGCTAAGAAAGAGATATACAAACAAAGAGCATTTGCTGATGATCATTGTAGAAAATCTTATTGAATGTATAGAAGTCTTGTTAGAAAGATTAAAAGAATTTGGAGATATCACAAAATTTAATACAAATAAACAAAAACCTATGATGAATGAATGAATGAATGAAAAATATGCAAAAGGAAGAGCAAGGGTGTTTGATGAATAAATCAGGTTTTAAAATGGAGGAAGAAGTGTTTTGGTGTTACCATGATAAACATGAACTATATGTAATTGAAAAACAATTGTATTAAAACATGGAATAAGATAAAAAGGGATTGGCAAAGATAGGTGAAACTTAAGCTATAATTATGCCATAGCATTTCTGTGATTTAAACAAATCTAGGAGGTTGTTCTTGTTCCAGACTATACCAGTTTTGACTAAAGATTCTTTATTTAAACAATGAAAAAAAACTGAGAGTTATTGTTCAAATGAAACCAGAATTGTACTTGTTTGCGATAAATGACTACTGCAGCAAGACTGTTAAATGCTCAGAAATGGAAGAGTACAGAGATTCCAATAAAAGGGGACTGGTTAGTTAAATTACTGGGCTAACCTGAAATTGATAAATTAACAATATTGATAAGAGAAAAGACTGGAGACTTATGCAGAAGAATATGCTTCTTCCAAGAAAAAGAAAATAACGTGTTTACTGGCAGGCAGAATGAATAAATGGGAGGAAGATGATAGAATCTGAGAAAAGAGTTATTTTAATTATCTGTCAAATAGAATGCTAGTGTGCACTAATTTGAAATATTACAACTTATAAGGTACTGAAAACCCAATAGTTCTTTAGTCTTGGCAGTTGTCATGGTGTGCAACTGTTTTCTTCATTGTTCCTGACTAAAAGTTTTGAAACCTCTAAGCCTGACTACTATACAACCTGTGCAACAGGCTGAATGAGATTTGTAATTAGAATTTTTTTTTCTTCACATGTGACTTAAAGTCTATGTTGGAAAAGCTAGAAACCATATTTGTATTGTTTCTTCGTTGTGGTTTTTTTTTCTTACGTAGTGTTTATAAATTTTGTGTATATTTTCTTCTTTGGTGTTTTTCATCTTCGTTTTGTGTATTTTTTAAAAATTTAATAGTTCTAATTTGATGTTCTTTTTATTTGGTTTTGTTATTATGTAATTGTGTAGTTTATAATTTTATTTTTATGCACGCTCATAAAAATAAATTGGCCCTCCACATTCACTAGGGTGAGGGATGCAGGACTCCCACAAAAGTAGAAAGAAACCCTCAAATATCAAAATGGGGGGCGGAGTTTAAGGCATGATGAGGAGAGCAAGCACTCAGGGTCCAAACCAGGTGTCATGTACAGGATAACTCCAACTCCAAGGAACACACTCAGAAGTTTGCAAAAATTTATTCAATGAAGTTTCATGGATACCAGTTGTACCACTTCAGTAAATTGCCAGAACAAAGGCTGACTGGCATTACATTTTCTTGTAAGCATTATATTAGAATTTTGTGCATGCTAAGCTACTATTTGTCAATTAATCAAAACAGTTTCCTTGCAGACTGGCTTCCTTCCAAGACTTTCCGGACCTTGTGCTACCTTTGATCTCTTACTCAACAAGACCAATTGTATCAGCGTTCACTCATTCCCAAAACACTGATTTTACCTCATAGCTCACGTGGCTTCCAGTCTTCCCCCTCTAGCCATTTTTACCATACCTCTGTGGTACATATAGTTAAATACAGGCGTATTGCAGACATTATCAGGCAATATATAACATGTAGCAAATAGCATACAGTATACATTTGTTTTGTGGGTAAAATACAGGTAAGCAAAGATGAAACCACAAACCACTACTTTAAAATACATTGAAAATACATGATATCTGGGCAGGGAAGCAAAGTGACCTGACTCCGGGTCGGGGAAAAGAGAGGGAAAAGGAGAAGCTGGCAGGGTGGCACTATAATTCTTTTCTCTTACCCATCTCCCTCCTTGGGTGTAAGGAGGGCATTGGAGGGAGTGTTTGTAGTGCTGAGAAATCAGGCTGCAATCCGTCCTTAGCTGGCCAGGCAGTGGCTGGCAGAGGAGGGGAAGGACCATAAGTGGGTTTTTAAAGGATTGCGTGGTCTGAGCAGAACTGCCAAGGGGAAAGGTTTCCCTGGAAAAGAAGCACTTGAGGTGGGGGAGCAGGAGTTGGACAAACTCTCAAATAATCAAATCCATGAAATTTGAACCCACAATGTGGAGGGACGATTGTATATCTATTTGAAAACTAAATAAACTAGCAAGACCAGCTGGTAATGTTTTGTTTAATATAGTAGGTCCTGCAGTCAGTTAAGTAAGATACATATAGACAATGAAGTGCTTGAAATCACAAGAGAGTGAGCCAGGTTTGTGGAATGGTGGTTTAAGGACAGCTTTTACCAGCAGTCGCCACAGATTATGTGACTGGTAGAAACCTTTAACAGGAGGCTTGCTGATGTCTCTAACAACACATTTAGAATTTGCTAATAATGAATAGCTTTTGCAAACTGCCTTACAGTAGTAAGGAGATGCTTGCTGGATATCTACCACAAATGGAATGCACTGTTTACTGTTACTTGACTTATGCCTTTTGTGGTGGTTGCTCTCTCAATGTTTCCATCAGTGATTTGAGTGGAATATCCCCGTGCAAGTATTTCTTGCTTAAGCATTGTTGGTCCCTATACAGGAATTTTCATTGGTGTTAAAGATGCCTCTGGCTCTTAGTGAGAAGCTGTAGTAGATAATTACTTTTAACATGCTTTGGGGTTGTGATAACTGAAGCCCTGTCAGAGCTGCTGATGACGAGCAGCAGCAGTTGGTCCCTGTGGCTCTGCTGGAGAGGAGTCCTGCAGCTCAAGAGCTCCCCCTGCTGCCATGGACCAAGCAGCCTCTGACGGTCCTCTGCCTGCTCCTTTAGGGCAACAGGGATCCCGCTGTGATCCCAAGGAGGCCCTGAAACCTGCGTCAATCAGCCTACAAGCAAGGCGGAGACTCAAGAAAGCTGAGCAAAGGGAGGCTTCCTTGCTTAAGTTCAAGAAGCGGTGACTGGCCACACCTGTTCCTGGGCTATATAACTGCCTGCCTGGAGGCTTTCCTTTGCTTGTGGCAAACTTTTTATAAACCCTCTCCTTGCTTCCAGCACCTGGCTCCTGGTACCTTGGATTGATCTCTTGGCTCCTGGATTTGGACTTGGACTATGGCTTTCGCTTGTTGCTCAGGCTTAGGCAAATGGACTGCCTATGAGTAATTGCTTTGTTTGACTCCTCCTGGCGGGATTCTGCTATCTCTCCCTCTTCCTTCTCCAGGCTGGCTTGCTGCCTGGGTCTCTAACCTTGACAGGGGTGATCTCTAGTCTAGGTAAATATGGATATCAGTGGCCTTATTGTGGAGATTGGTGACAATTTTGTGATTCTCAGTGATAAGGATGATGTTACAGAAAAAGGTATGTGGATGTTAAATTCTGCTGCTAGAGGGAGAGATTTTGAGAGAGAGAGAGAGAGAGAGATGACGTATGTGCTTATTCATATCTCTAACACATTCGGTGGAATATGGTTGTGTACAAGGCAGCCTTGTAGTTTAATAGTGGTAGTTTCTACTTTGCTAGTTTACATTAATTTTTTTTAAATTAATCTTGCTTAGCCTTCGGAGGGGGAATTTCCCTGCTCTCCAACCCAAGTTGTTTTTAGTTTCTGTTTCTGATAACCTGCAACGTAATATTCCTCTTCTAAAAAGTCACTGTTCCATAATGATAACTGTATGCATCCAGTCTGTGATGTCAGATTCATTTTGAAGCAAAGTGGAACAGAAAGGAGAGTGAGCTTTCATTTTATTTAATTTACTGGGTTTTGTTCTCCTTCTCATTATACAAAATATTTTTGTTGCTGCTGCTGCTGCTGCCCCTATTCTTATTGCTTCTACTTTTTTCACTGGAAGAGTGGTAAAACATACTTTCCTTCCTTGGTGAAGGCGTGAAGGGACATAGGGTCATGCCCATTGCCCATACCCCCCTGGTATTCTCTAAAAATATGTAAACATTTGCATTCATAAGGACGAAGGCATGTAGAGTTCCTCCATACCAAAAGGCCACTCACATACTTCCCCTCTTGCTCTCCTGCCACTTTACCTTACCAAATGCTGTAGGCTATATTTCAGAGGAAGGAACTGGAAAAACTACCTCTGGATATTCCTTGCCTAAGAAAACCTTGTGAAATCCATGAGGTTGTCACAAGTTGATGAGTAACTTGAAGGTGCACACACACACATACACACAATGGAGTGCATCTATGGTCTTTTGCAAATTTTCTGGTGTTTGTAATTCTTTGTTGGAAAGATGGGCTCCAAGAAGCGTGATCAGCCTTGTTTCCTGCCTGGAAGTCAAAAACTGCTAAAGATTCAGCCAGAGTAGTTCTGAGCTGGGCTCCCTCTGAGACAAATCATGGCCTAACAGTGTTGTTATACCTTAGATTAATTGGAAGCAATTTTTCAGCCAAGAAGAGGTCAGCCTTTCGTGATTGACTCAGCAGGGCACTATTTTCATTAGCAGTGACACAGCCCGGTGGAGAATACTAGAGACTTATGTCCCCATGGTGGAAAACTTATTCTGAAACCCTAAAGACCAAAGTGGACATCTGCAATAGTCAATAAATGAAAGCCCCCTCCCCAGTAACTGAAATATTCCAAGAACACTAAAGGTATATAACAGGGGTGTGGTTCCTCTCAGTTTTGATGGTTGCTTAATCTTCAGTTTGTTCTATCCCATCGCCATGAGTTCTTTAAAAAGCAAAAGCCCATGAACACGCACTAGTCTACATACACACACAGTTCTTGCACATTTCCCCTCAATTTGCCTATTTGGTATGCAATTTTGTCCAACATAAGCCAAGATCCTATGGTCAATGTGACCAGACAACATGGGTGGTAGCAAGAGAAAGAGGCTGTAGTCCAGCAGCCAGAAGAAGCTTCAGAGAGAGGTAGAGAATGCCACCAATTTCCGCAATGCTCCGGGTGAGCCTTTGAAGCTAAATTGCATGCATGGAAGAGGCAAATTTCCAAGGCAGTCTACCCAGAACACCCTTAACTTTGAAGAAGAAGGTTCTAGGAAGCCTGGGACTATGGAACTTGGCTGCTAAGGAGCTGGCTTTTGGAGGAAAAAAAATTGAAAAAAGGGTGCTTTGTCAGTTTAGCCTACCAACAGCATTCTTGACGTAGAAGTATGCTTCCTGTTGTAATACCTTTTTGTGTGCTTTTTTCACCAATATGTATGTTTCCATGTACAATTGTCCACAAAATACCAGTTTTTTAAAAAAATTGGGAACTGGGTATCAAAATGCTGAAGAGTATAAACTCCAAATAATGACTGAATTTTAGTTTGGGAAGGGCACAGTCAAACAGTAGTAGTTGCTGTATGCCTTCAAGTCATTTCTACCTTATGGAGACCCTAAAGTAAACACAGGGGTTTGGGGGCTGAGAGTCTGGGATGTGCCCAAGGTGACCCAGTGGGTTTCCACGGCTGAACCCTTGTCTCCAGGGTTGTAGTCAACACTCAAACCACAACACCATGCTGGCTGTCACACATTTAAGGAGGCTTGCATTAAAATGCATACCAAATCATGATGTTAAAAAAGGCCTCTCCTGGGCATCAAATGGGGACTTATGATAAGTAAAAAAATGTCACTCTACTCCTTAGAGAGTGTTTGGAAGCATTTTTTATTGTGTGTGGTGCTGGATATGGCCCTCCAAAGTCTCCTGGCGGGCTAATGCTTTTCTTCTAGCCTTCTATAGCCCTTGAGATGGGTTTGGTGTCCAAGTCTCGTCATCTCTAGCCAGCACTGTAAATGACCAGGGAAGATGGAAACGGCAGTCCAGCAATATCTGGAAGGCTACAGTTTGCTCACATTTGCTGAACAAGCAGATTTCACACTTTTTTGGTAGGAGTTACAGGGAGAACCTGCTCTGAGGGGAAAGATACGGCATACTCATTGGTTCCAAAATTTATTGAGACTTCAAACAGGAGTAGACAGATCTGTTCACAACTTTTTGCTATATTCATCTATTTGGACCTGTTTCCATGTCAATTGGCAGCTTGTGCGTATAGACAAAGAAGATGGTTATAAAAATCAATGCAAAGAAATAGATGAAGACAATGAAAAAGGTAGAACACAAAATCCAAGAAGCTGGAGGGAAATTAAAAAGTAAACAGTGATGCTATTAGGAAAATACATTATATGATCAGGACAAAATAACAAGTTGACAAGGCCAGTAAGTTGTGGAACTATATATTAGCAGTTCATTATCTGCGCCACAATTCACTTGTGTTCTTATTTTTGTAGGGAGAATGGAATGTCTTCATCTCTTGCTTCCAATTTTGTAGCCTATTTGTTTACTATATTGGCTATCTGGTAACATCCACATGTTCAGTTATCTCTCTGGCTGCCTGAAGAGCATGTTTGCAGCACACAAAATTCTCACAAAATGCAATAAGTCACTCCCTTGCTTCATTTTTTAATTTTAGGCCAAATTCTTCTACAAGGTTTGGTTCTGCTCTGTTTCCTACCTTTGCATTTCAATCATCTATGATTGTCAACATTTCTTGTTTTGGTGTGTGATCAGTTTCCTCCTGAACACCCTTTTATTCCTTGTCTGTCTCTATGGTAGGTGCATAATCTTGTGTCACAGTTGATAGGTTTTCCATGTAACCTTATTGATATTGTTTGGTCAGACTTTACGTTATATCCCCTGACTGCTTTTCTTGCCTCACTATTAATACCAGACGATTTCTCCTTTGATTTTCATTTCCAATGTGAAACACTGTGTTATTATCTAATTCAATCTGCATTCCATTTCTTGTTATATGATTTCCAGCTTTTGCTGATTCACACTTCTCACATTTCATGTTCTTATTACATAGGTTACACAGCTTCAGACATTCATTTTCATTGTGTTTGCTTTTGTGGTGGTCCAGCCAGCTCTTCTCATAAGAGGGAACATTGCTCAGTTTTAGTATATTGAATCCAACATGCTCTTTGGAATCTTTTTTTTTTCTTTTATCTTGTATTTTACTTGACCTTTTCTCCTTTTTTCTTTTTTTCCAATATCTTCCTTTTGATTGATTATTTTAGTGACAAGTATATTACTTTGACATGCATAAAAAAGAAACAGAACAGATTGCATAGCGTCCATCTTCTATAGTACAGGTATGCATTTCAAGAACTGACTATTGAGACGGTAAAGGTAACGGTGATGAACTGTCAGAATAATTTATTACCATTCTTTCTCCTCCTCTTCATTATTATTTTACAACTTCTCCCCATCAGAAGAGAAAGAGTTAGAGTCTAACATGATTACATTGTACATTCATAAGCACAATTTCACTTAGTACTAAATTTTGAAATA
This sequence comes from Iguana delicatissima, assembly GCA_948472985.1. Classification (NCBI taxonomy): domain Eukaryota; kingdom Metazoa; phylum Chordata; class Lepidosauria; order Squamata; family Iguanidae; genus Iguana; species Iguana delicatissima. The sequence goes on along the minus strand of CAOKZL010001862.1, from coordinate 152,406 downwards.
GGGTTACTTTCTAGCAATTAAGAGTTCAGTAATAAAACAAAGTCTCTCGTGATAATTGAGTGGAATTAGTGGTGGCACTAGAAACAATGGTGATGCATTAAGTTCTTCATTTTAAATTAAGATCACAGGGTCTGTTTGATGAGGTTTTACAGCAGAAGAAAGAGAATTATTATGTTAGGTCCGTTGTGTGATCAAAGAATTATGTCACTGGAATGAATGTGAATGGAGAGGGAAGTGGGGCTGTAATCCAACAAATCAATATTTTTGGATTCACCTACCTCCTGGTCAGGCTTGAAGGAATGTTACTGACCACTTATACCAATATAAGAGTTCTCTTTTTAAAGTATCTCAGTCAAGATACTCACCCTTTAGAAATACCAATGACGATTTGTTAGAATGACATAGGATCTGGTGCAGGGTTCTTCTCCTATTGTGCAAACTGACACTAGCACCAGAAGTCTTTTGTCTGGGACAAGAGTGGGAATCCTATGGCTATTCAGATATTTTTGGCTTGCAATTCCCAGCAGCATTAGACAGACAATGAATGGCAGGAGTTCTGGGAGTTGTAGTCCAAGAACATCTGGAATGCTGTGTGATTCCCACCTTTTCTCTACAACAACTGTGATCAAGTTTAAGCATCTCATGTCACTGCATTATAAATCAATCTGTGACAGTGTGGGCCAGTGTTCCAAAGTGCAGATTGGCACAAATGTTCTGGAGCTGATAATGTTCAGAGGGTGTGCTTTACAGCAGAATACCCTACCTCACTCCATTCTAGGAACCAAACCCAAATCAATTTCTAAACTCTCCAAAAGATGCGTGTGGTTTTACCTTGAGGGTAAAGGAGATGAGTCTGTCAATTTCTATTTTTCTAGGTTTCTTACTTTTCCAGCCTTCAGTTTAGTTCAACTAGAATTTTGTGATTTTTGTTCTTTAAAAGGTTTGCATGTAAATTTGTGTGTGTTTTGTACATATTCTTTCTAATACATGCAGTGTTGTATGTATGCACTTTTTCTAATATAGCTTATTTTGTATATAGCTTCTTTTGCAAGTAATTTTTCTAATATAATCCTTTTAAATATAGATTTCACTTTGTTGTTGTTGCATGTCTTCAAGTCATTTCTGATGTATGGTGACCCTAAGTTGAACCTATTATAAGGTTTTCTTGGCAGAATTTGCCTTCCTCTGAAGCTGAGAGAGTGTGACTTGCCCAAAGTCACGCAGCGTGTTTCCATGGCTGAATGGAGATTTGAACCCTGTTCCCTCTCTGTCACAGTCCAGAACTCAGAACACTACTCCACACTGTAGTGTATACCTTTTTGACCTACACTTTCCCATATGTTCATTTTTTCATACATTTTTGTCAGTGCACTGTAGGGTTGACAGATTTTTAAAAATAGCAATAAGTGACAGTCAAAGTAAATCGCTTATAGATTTGATAGTCAGGAAATAGCTATTAACATATTGTGTTCTGTCTAAAAAGTTAACTTAGCCATGTGGGTCTTGTGAAATTAACATATTGCCCACTTTCTTCAAACATAAATTATATGATATACAAATCACTGTCTTTAATGAAAATTCGTATTTGGTTTCCTTGTTTGGCATGCAGTCCTAAATCCATTTCAATCATGTAAAAAATGCTTGACAGCTGTTATTAAAATTCAGAGTAATCAAAATCTCAGATTTTGTTGGTTTTACAGAAAATTTGTTCCTCTCATAACTTCATTTGTGGCACATACAACTGAATAACTCTTTTCTACAAAAGCATTTAACCCTGGAAGGCTCCAAAACAACAGACATTAAACTCCAGCAACATTTGTACTCCAATCCACACTCAGAATAACAATCCAACCTGACTTCAAGGAGTATATCCGGGTAATTATGGAAGCTCCAAACACTGTGGCTTTTCCTTGTAAAGGGAAAACTTCGAGCCTTGGATAACTTTTGTTCACCTTTGTTCAGCTTTCCAAGCTCTGCAACAGCTTATTTGAATTGGAGTGACAAAATGCAACACAAAATGAATCAAACAGTGGCTGTTGATTCCTGCACTGGCAGTTGATTGGATTAGATCCATTTTGGGATCCCTTCCAGCTTTACAACCTAGGATTCTTTAAATTCACATAATGGAATTATAATGTTCAAACACCAACTTTCCCGTAAAGCTCCTGTAGTTACCATGATCCAGTTGCAGCCTTTTAGCTTAACTTCCCCCTCAGAGTTGTTAGTAGTATAAAAATGGAAGTAGGGGGTGGGTGACCTTGGACAAGTCACATTTTCTCAACCTCAGAGGAAGGACAAGGCAAATCCCCTTTGAACAAATTTTGCCAAGAAAACTCCGTGTTAGGTTCATCTTGGAACCACCGTAAGTCAGAAACAACTGGAAGGCACAACAACAAGCGAAAATGTACAACACCTTCAGTTAAGAAGATAAATGGAATTAAATTATTTAAAATACATATTATTTAGGGAAAAAATCCCTTTCATAAAGAAAGGGTGCACTTCCAAGAGACTTTTAGGGTGCTCACTTAGGCTACAATCCCATCACACGTTTAGCTAGAAGGAAGTCCCGCTGATTCACTGGGACTTAGTTCTAAGTATATAAATGTAAATTACATTAATTTAAATAGAACATTGCTATGTAGGGGCAGACTCTGTCTCACACAGCGACATACAAACAAACACGCTCCTGCTCCCCCCATTACTTTTATTAAGATTCACCGTGGACTGACCAAGAGATTATGACTTGCGTTTTGCTTCATCCTCAGTTGTCTCTCAGCTGCTCAGTCAGCTGCCACCCGGAATATGCTGTATGCCCAGAGCGACAGGGAGTAGCCAGGTCATCTCTGTGAGAATGCCAGAGAGAGATTGTACTGTACCCTGCCCCCCATCATCCATTTTGGTGGGTTCCTGGGGTGTTCAGGATAAAACATCAACTAGCTTTAGGCAGAGGAGGAAGGGATAGGCAATCTGATGCTCAATATTGATGATGAGCTTCAGACATGTTCGCTTCTGCCCGTAAGTTGGCCTCATCATACAGGGCCCATACCCCAAAAGAGAGGCATGTTTGTGTCTCATTCTCTTCACATAACACATATGCTGTCTGGCCCTCAAATAAGGGACACCTTGTAAACCTAGTGCACTGTAAAACTCAAAAGTATAAATTTGGAAGAATAACTGAGTTCCACTTCATGTATTGGTTCCAAAGAGTAGAATTAAATAAATGTGCATATGCATTAAATGAATTTCTTTCCCATTCTTACTTTTGATTTAATGTAAGTTGTTACATCCAAACTTTTAAAGCTTTTAAAAATACAGGAGCTGAATGCTTTGTTTCTTAAGCAAACAACTCCATCCTCTTAGTTCTTTTTTGTTCACATATGTACTGACATACCTTTTAATTCCAAAAATTGAATGCATGTATTGGTGTGTGGGTATTTTTCCATTGCTGTATGTTGTGAAAGCCCCCCCCCAAGAAAAACCGTAAAACATTTTTTCCCAAATGAGAGAGAGATAAGTAATTTCAAAGGAGAAATCTGAAGTGACAGAAGTCCTGATGGGTATGAAGTTTCTATAAGACTGAGTCTGTGGTAGTTTGTTGTAGTTGTTTTGTAGCTATGTTGTTTTCTTCCCAGTCATCATATCTGGCACCAGCAGTAGGCATGGGTGGGCACTTGCTGGGGCCACAGGGCCCATGTTTGACTCTTAGAGTCTCCCATCCCAGCTCCTTGCCTGTCTCCTACTGCTCATGCGCCCAATCCCTTTGAGCACTGAAGCAGGGTCAAGAGAAAAAGGAGAGGGAAGAAGACCCTGGACTGACTTAAAGTTTTCTCTGGGCAGTTTTGTGGATTGTGGGGATATCTGGTGCCTTCCATTCCAGAGGTGGGTTGTGAATGCCCTTTGAGCTTTTGTGCAGACTTTACAGGAAACAGTCCAAAGTGCTCAACCCTCTCCTCAAAGTAGGTTCAGCACCTTGGAAACCGCTGTAAAGTCTAGAGTAAAACGTAGAGCAGATCTGTTGCATGCTTGGCAAGGAAGCCGTCTGCTACCTCTAGATCGAGAGGGAGAGTCAGTAGGTGGTAAGTGTAAAATAGAGATGGGGAAGACAGGGAGAAGAATTTGAATTTTTGAGGAAGTTTACTGGCGGGAGGGCTCAGTTCTTCACATATGAGAGCAACGGTATGTTATGATTGCCATGATTGTAACAATGAAACATTACATGAAATGTATAATATGGAAAATACAGTAATATAATAAAAAGAACCAAAGTCCTGTGGGGAGACCTCCAGTCCCCTGAAATGTAAAACTTTTATTGGAGGCAATGATGGAAATGAATTGAATCTTCAAATGACATGCTAATCCTTCCAAAGACAAACGACTGTGCTAAGCCACTTGATAGGGGAGAATAAAGTCAACTGATGTCTCTTCAAGTCCACCACTAATTGCAGCCAAACGTGTTTTGACCATGAGTCTTCATCAGTGACTGAAGTATTTCCTAGAACTTCTTTATCTGCAAAAATAAATCAAAGGCTTAATGCTATCTATTCACTAAGGAATGCACACATTAAAAATATACTGGTCAGTAAAAAATGTTACTTGCCACCAATAAATTATTCAATATGTAAAAAGGTACAGACATTTTGCTGTTTTCCCACAGACTGATCTTTACCATGTAGATGCAGTAACTTAAATAACCAGGTGCAGATTCCTTATATCTATTGTGAATTTTTCTCTTTCCACTAGATCCTGGTTCTGCCATAACGAAATGATTTTAGTATGTAAAATCATATAGACCACTTATTACAAAATAACCATGTATACAGAAATTAAAGGTTGACTTGTAAATATATACATAAAACAGATATTTATTTTGCAAAAAGTTCATAAAACAGTGGCAACAAAATACTGCTAACAATAAAGGAAAAAGAATAATCAGTCAAATTTTACCTAGGATTTTATATGAGGATGTGGATGAATACAATACATAGAAGAACACGTGAATCCGTTTGCAAAATAACCATTTTGTTCAACCCTTGTTGAACAAATTTGTTCAACCCTTGTTGAACAAATGACATCTTTTTTTTCGTTTTAATGGACACTAACAGCCGCCCTTACCCTCTAGCGTTCTCTCTTCCCCACCTCTTTAGCTAGGATAGGGTTCTCAACTGTCCATCTGTGTATATGTTTAAAATGATTGGCTGGAGCATCCAGACTTCACACTCTGGATTCTGTGATTGGCTAAGCTTGGAAGGCCACGCCTCTCACTCTGTCTCTAAGATCTCTTCTCCTTTGACTGCTCTTGTGCGCATGCCACGCGCTTGGCTACCTGCTCTGCTGTCAACTGCCCTGTACTGTAACTTCTTCACTCTGTGCCCATTTTCGCACTACATTCTTATAGCGCGATTATTCCACTTTCAACATCCTATGGAATCCTGGGGTTTGCAGTTTTGGCAGGGGCTGGAAACTGCAAGCCCCAGGATTCCATAGGATGTTGAAAGTGGAATAATCGCGCTATAAGAATGTAGTGCGGAAATGGGCTATGCTAAGCATAGATCAAGTTTCTTTGATGGATGTATCATCGTAGATTTTCTTAGTAAATGTTTTAAATTTGAACTCTGCTGTCTGCCTTGTCTTCTTAAAGTCAGCTGTCTTCATTTTAAGAAGCCACACCTAAATCGGAAAACGCCCTTCTCTGCAACTCTGCTGATATTGAGTTTCCTCAGGACTAATAGCCCGGGTAAAGCATTGTTGGGAATAAAATTGCAATCTACTAAGTGGGGCCATTTTTATCTTCCCCACAATACTCCCAGAATGGAGAAGCACAATAACATAGCATTGTTCCAAAACGGGGAATATTGTTGGCAACTTCTGACTAGTTAATTGTAGTCATGTGAAAAGTATATTTTCAAAAGCAGGATAGCTTCCATCACTTTTCCAAAGAATCATCTCTCTCACACACATAGAAGAATCTAGAACTTACCCTGTCTTACAAAGACTTTGCCAAAACAGCCTTTCAAATTCCCCCTCTCTAAAAGAGGCAGCCGATGGTGTGTGCAAAGTGGCATTTTAACTTAGTGCTAGCTCCCTCCAGCACAGATCGCTACCTTCCCAACTAAAGCTACGTATAGGGAGCAGGCAGAATTCTCTTACCACAAAGCTTGGCACTCCACACGGGTGCTTCCTCTGCAGTGCTTGGTTTTGTTAGTCATATTTATGCACAGAGATGTAGATAGCTGGTATGGAGCCAATAAAAGGAGCCCAAGGGGTTAATTGCCCTCATAATATGGAAAATTAGAAATGAGGTGAACCAACACCAATTTACGCTTTGTTTTCCCCCAGAGTAGCCTCATGCTGCTTGATCGCCCTCAAGGGAAGGAGGTGTTGATGTTAGGGATCAAACATGGAATGTTTTGGTTAGGAGTCTAAAATTACTCTCCATTCCCCAGCCATGCTAAAACCTCAAGGTACTCTAAAATGCAGTACGTGTTTTGTTTCTGAGTGGGATGTGTTCTGTTGTGCCTCCATGTGGCATTGTTAACATCTGGGTTACATCCCTCTGGTTTAAAATTACTTAGAAGTGTTAGTTGAGTTACTGGGATGGTATTTCTGCTAAATAATCTTTTAATTCATTTTAACAGGATTATTTGTCTACCGATTGTCTTCTAGTTACTGGCAGTTGGCTCCAAGGTGGGAGTAGCAGATGAATCCTCCTATTTGAGAAAGGAGCTCCCTCCCCCACAGACAAAAAGAACAGGTTTTAAGAGCTGTGAGCAGTGGGAAAACTCTACACACAACGCACGTCCACAAAGCAGTTCTGTCTGATAATTCAAGAAGGAAAAGGCTATCAATGGCTGCTAGTCAAGATGGCCGTATATTGCTTACAGTATAAGAGAGAGCCAGCTTCTGTATTTTGACTATTGGGGAATATGAGTGGGTGGTTTTTCTTATACTCGGTTTCAAGTTGGCCACAGTGGGATGCATGATTAGAATAGCATGTTGGACTGTATCTGCACTATCCACGCTTCACAATTTTATTACAATTTTAACAGCCCTATCTGTATCCTATAGAATCTTGGGATTTTATGGAATCATAGAGTTCAAAGAGACCCCAAGGGCCATCCAGTCCAATCCCCTGACATGTATGAATACACATTCAAAGCACTCCTGACAGATGACCATTCAGCTTCTTTTTAAAAACCTCCAAAGAAGGAGACTCCACCACTGTCAAACGGCTTTTTCCATCAGGAAGTTCTTTCTAAGGTGTCGGTGTACTCCCTTTTCCAGTAGTTTGTACCCTCACAGTGACATCCCCTTTGTTTCCCTCCCCCTTACTTATTACCCAGTCAATCTCAGCCTGGCTTCTGGGATTCAAATCATGGCTCGCTTCATAGGTGTAAACATCCCTGACATATATTCCTCATCCTTTCCTGTTTGGTCTATTTCTCTGAAATAGGTTAAAACCGCTCTGTTCTTACATTCCAATCATGAGATTCATCCTTCCAGGTTTTGGTGATGCCCATTATATCATACTTGTTTTGCTGTGTGAAGAGTTCCAGTTCATCTTGTTTATTTCCCATGCTCCGTGCATTAGTGTAGAGACATCTGAGACCTTGGGTCACTCCTCTTGCTGATTATTTAAGGTTTTTTCCTCACATTGTTGAGTTCTTATGCTGTTTGCCCAGTTCTCTGTATAGAGAGGAAGATAGCCAAAACAGAAACCATGCCGTATGAGGAGCAGCTTAGGAAACTGGGTGTGTTTAGCCTGGAGAAGAGAAGGTTAAGAGGTGACATGATAGCTATGCTTAAATATTTGAAGGGATGTCATATGGAAGATGGAGCAAGCTTGTTTTTTTGCTGCTCCACAGATTAGGACATTGAGCAATGATTTCAAGCTTCAGGAAGATAAATTCTACCTAAATATTAGAAAGAACTTCCTGATTGGAAGAGCAGTTTGACAGGGGAATATGCTGCCTGGGAGTGTCATGTAGTCTCCTTCTTTGGAGGTTTTTAAACAGAGGTTGGATGGCCCTTGTGGTCTCTTCCAGCTCTGTGATTCCATGAAACCAGCACAAAAAGGTCCTAAAATAAAAAATAAAAAAAATGTGCAAGAATTGTCCAGTAGGAGAATAGTTTTTCATTTTCACATTTGAGAATGATATCAGTGAGGATGTACTTTCCTGGCCCCTCTGCGCACACACGCACACACATAGTACTGTAGAGAACACTGCAAGGGAATATATCTGCTTCTGGTTTCAGTCCTGAATCTTGCTCAAGGGTTTCAGCAGTAGTTGTGCTTGTATTTGTATGGTGAAACTTGTGTGTCAGTGCCCTCATTTCTTCAGATGTCTGATCCAGCTGTAGTGACACATTTCTCAGTTGCATCCCACTTGAGCAAGTGAATGTGGGCAGGAATTTTCTGTCAGATAATAACACAGTGTTTTACATATGGAATGAAAATCTAAGAACAAATAGAGTGGCATTAATAGGAAGGAGAGATGGAGCAAAAAGAGTCAAGGGATATAATGCAAATTCTGACCAAATAATACCAATGAGACTTCAGGGAAAAGTCATCAATATAATCATAATCCAAGTTTACACTCTAACTATATCAATATAACCATAATGAAAGTTTATTCTCCAACTACAGAAACAGAAGAGGAAGAAACTGGAGGATTTTACACTGGAGTCCAGGAAGAAATTGCTGCCACACCAAAACTGGACATATTGGTAATCGTAAGCAATTGAACTGCAAAAAGTAGGAAACACAGCAGAATTAAGCGTTGTAGGAGAATTTGGCCTGGGAACAAGAAATGAAGCAGGAAGGTGACTGAATTTTGTGAAGCCAACAGTTTGCTCATCACAAGAACAGAAGCCATTGTATACATGGGCATTAGCTCATGGCCAGTATAGAAATCAGATACTTTACATAACTGGAAGTAGAAGATGGAGAAGTTCCATTCCGCTTGCAAAAACAAGACCGAGGCAGATTGGGGCACAGACCATGAACTACTGATATCCAAAATTAGAATGAAACTGAAATCAATCACCATGTCAAAATGCCACTGGAAGAACATCTCTTTTTCATTATTTTTATGATTTATTTACATCCTTTATCATTATTATTACAATTTATTTATTTATATCACACTTTTCTTCCAATAATGGGACTCAGAGTGGCTAACAACATTAAAACAACAGAAACTTAAAACAATACAAAGCATTCATATGATTTAAAGAATTTAAGGATAATGTAAAAAATTATTTGCACCATTAAGCTTAATTGACTGGGTGTCCTATGCCGGCAGCCAGTCAAAACTTAATTTAATTACATTTAATTACAACCTATTATCAGGAGCTGGTGAGCAAAATTTGTCTTAGTCATTTTGCAATCCAAGTTCACAGTAAAACCAGAGAGACAGCCTGAGTTCACAATAAATCCAGAATGACAGTCCAGTGATAAAATCCATAGATGAGGTGAAGGTCCATGGTTCTAGGAATGTGAGCAAGGAATCAGAATATAAACTGGATTGCTTCCACCTATAGGCTGCAAAGCTTCCTCCCATTCTGGTCCCTCTGCTTTATAGGCTCAGAGTCTTCCACAGCTTCTGGCCTAATTAATGAGTCATTATATAAATGCTCCAAAATTCCTGGGCTCTCCCTTTTCCACCAGCACTGGATGCTGTAAGTATTGTTCCTCTCATGTCTCTGTGTTGTGGGGAAGGGTCCTCTCTGGGTCCTGGGACAGGGATATGACAACAAGAGCCAGAAGACCTCTGGACTGAAACCAGGGACATTGTGAGGGAGGAATGCAAGAAAAGACAATATCTCTGGCCAAAAAGAAAGAAGGGTGAGTGATGTAATTATTCAAGCAGTTAAGAACAGATGAGAAGTGAAAGGGGATATAAACGAGGTTAGAACCCTGAACACAAATCTGGGTTAGAAACTATGGGAAGAGATGTTAAAATCACAGGAATTAATTTAAAATATGCAGATGCCACCATACTACTAGCAGAAAATAGCAAAGACTTGGAACAACTAATGAAGAAAGTCAAGGCAGAAGGTGCAAAGGCAGGTTTGCAGTTGATCAGTAAGAAACCAAAAATAATAACCACAGGTGATTTACATAACTTTAAAGTAGACAATGAAGCCCTTGCAATAGGGAAAGATTTCTGATATTTTGGCTCAGTAGTTAATCTAAGTGGAGACTGCAGTCAAGAAATCAGAAGAAGGCTAGGACTTGCAAGGGCAGGTACGTATAAAGGAACTAGACGAGATCCTCAAGTGTAAAGATATATACTTGAATTCTGAAGTCAGAACTGTCCATACCGGTGTCATGCCCTGCCTTGGAGACCCTGGCCATGAGGAGGAGGATTCTGAATCCAAGGCAAAAGTTTCCCCAGAGGCAGGAGTTTCCCCAGAAGCTTGCTCAGGAGAAAACAACAAGCAACAGCAGGGGTCTGAGCAGGGGGAATAAATATCAGAGGATGAGGCAACACAGACTCTTACCATGTAAGAGAGATGACATCAGAAAGAGGGACTGTGCTGCTCAGTGCATTTAAGTAACAAATGAGCCCTAATGAAGGAACACCTGTGGTGACAGCATCAGTAAGATACAAGGCTATCAGCTGGCCCTTTCCCTCCGGTGTCAACAACTGATGGTTCTGGTTGTGGAAGCCCTGCACCACAATCTCTTGCATCTAGACTACCTTGAACCTCTGCCTGTTTGATGACAACTTGGATTTGCCCTTTGGATTTGTTTACTCTGAACTCTGTCTGGACAACCCCCTGCCCTTGCCTTGTGAGTAAGCCCTGCTCTGCCATTTGCTGATTAATTGCCTGCTCTGCCCAGGACATGACAGCCATTGTATTCCCAGTTTTATGCATGGTTGTGAAAGTTTGAAGAAAACTGATAGGAAAAGAATCAACTCATTTGAAATGTGGTAAAGAAGGAGACTTCTACAGGTGCCCTGGACTGCCAAACAGACAAAAAGGCTTGATTTGGTCCTAGATCAAATCAAGCCTGTCATCTCCCTAGAAGCCAAGATGACTAAACTGAGACTGTCATACTTTGGGCATATCATGAGAAGACATGACTGACTAGAAAAAACAATAATGCTTGGCAAAGTAGAAGGCAGTAGGGACCTCATTATAGGTCCTAGAGTTTGTAAAACCTGAGCAGGGCCATTAGTGACAGGGTGACTTGGGGGTCTGTCATTGATAAGGTCACCATAAGTTAAAGTTGACTTGACAGCTGTTAACAACAACAGTTGTGAGATCTGAATTGCACTGAAAGATAGGATGAATGTAAAACCCTTGGTCCTGCACAAGCTCATAATATGGTATTCCCTGCTGTCAATGCCCTCAGACCAGGGCAGCAGTCTATAAATCTTCACATTTTGGCTCAATTAAAAACAAAACCACACATTCAGGTTAATTTTAATAATCAAGAAAATTTTTATCTCCGAGAAAGTAATTAAAGAGTCATCTTTTGAGAATGTGTTCATAGTTTCTACTTGTTTTGATTGTCTATTGTGATGGCTAATAACAGTTTGCCGTTAATTAAGGAAATATTGACTGGGGAAAGGAAAGGATTGTACATATTCCCTGCAGCGCTAATGACACATCCAACTCTCACCCCTTCTATACATTCGGATTAAGAAAAAATGTGGAAAGATTAAAATAGATCTCCCATATTGTGTCTACTTTGGACCTAACACAGCAAGAAAGATTTGCTTGGAAAACATTGTCCTTTGGCCTGCAGAATCACCATGAGTTGTAATCCAACTTTTCTGTGCTCTGTCAGTGGGATTTCTTCATTTAATAAGAATTAATTTTTTATTGCTTACAGAAGACTTCCTTGTTTATATTTGAAGCATAGATTTGAGTCATAAATTGTAAACCCATCAAGCTTTATGTACATTATTTCAAACCTTTGCTAGTATATTCCAGCATTTTCAACTCTGGCTTTCCAAAGTCACAAGCAGAGGCATTTCACATCACTTGCTTAATTCCTGGTCGAGCCAGCTTGGTATAGTGATTAGGGCATTGGATTACAACCGTGGAGAACAGAGTTTGATTCCCTACTCAGCTATGGAAACCTACATGGTGACTTTGGGTATGTCAAACACTCTCAGCTCCAGAAAATCCAGTGATAGCTTTGCCTTAGAGTCACCACAACTCAGAAACAACTTGAAGGCACACAGCAACAACAATTTCTGGGTAAAGTAAAGATATAGAGGGCTGAACAAACCCATAAACCAACCTTCAAGTTGTTTATTCTGATCCAATTTCTCATAGCTCTCCATAAAGCACAACATTTGATAGTTTGATAGTGTAGAACCTGTTAGCTAGTTATTGTGTTCTACCTGTCAAGAATTAGCTTTCTTCAAGAAGCTTTAGATATATGCTGGCAGTGGTATACAAGACTATTATTTATACCCAAGGAGCTATTTGTTTCCAAATTATAATATGTATTTTAGCAGACATGTGGATGGTTGTAGGAACCTTTATTTGACATTTAACTCATAAGCAGACTCTTTCTGAGCCAGAATTCCACAGCTTAGCTACCTAGGAATCTTGCCATAGACATTTTATTATTGGATATAAACCCACTTCTTTGGATGCAGTACCAAGTAGTATTAAGGCCTCTGGCAGAAAGCATATTTATGCAGTTGTGGGAGTGGGATGGAAAGTAACAGGGCTGAGAAAGATGCAAATCATGTCCTTTGCCCTAAGTTTGCAAAGGGCTGCATAAGGTGATACAAGTCTTTCAGATCTTTACAATGGTCAGTTAGTGTTCATGTGTGAAAGCAATAAATCTGCTTACCAGAAGTCAGCTTCCCAGGGCTCAAATCTCTCTCTGAGAAGATTCCTTTAGTTATACATGCAGTAGCAGAAACTCCTGTATTAATGTAAGTAGTGCACCTTGAAGCCATTGTCTTTGGTCATATCTCTGCCAATGATTTGGAATTTGTGAATATAATTCAATTCAGCAGTTTCTCTTTCTAGTCTTCCTTTGTGATTTCCTTGTTCAGGGACCCCAATCTGTAAATCTCTTACTATGTATCTAAGAATGTATTCTGCAATTGTTTTTGGGTACTGCCATTTCTAATGTCAGGTTTGTATCTGTTAATCCTCTTGCATAACACTTTCTAATGTAGAGTGTAGGGCAGCATTGCTCGCATAGGATGGCGTATATCATATTGGAGGAAGAGCAAGTAAGTGGACCTCTGATGTTGTTGCTCCCAGACTGGATGTGGAGACAAAGCTCCATCTGGGTTTCTGACAGGGTCTTGTCTCTGTATTACCATCCATGATATGTATCCTGTTGTAAGTAAGTAGTTGTTTAAGAACTGGAGCCTATAGGCCAATTAAAGACCTGCCTCTCAGAGCTTGTGAGATGGCTGTGTTCTTCTCCAAAACTGGTTGTAGTTTGTTGATAATGTGTTTCAGTGGTCTCAGCTGGAGACTGAGATGGCCACTAGGGATGTTGCTATGTTGTGTTTCTGATCTGACTTGTGGTAAATAGTTCTTGGGTATTAACCTTGCCTTGTCAATTTGTTTCTTCACTTTCTTAGGTGAGTATTGTAATTTGAGAAAGGCCTGTTGTTAATCCAAAAGTTTTGAGTCTCTGTCTCATGGATCTGAACAGATGTGCTTGTGTTGGAGGGCTTGGCTATAAACAATAGATTTGGTTGTGTTCTGCTTTAACAAGATCTAGCCTTAACAGGGCACACTGCAGTTGGAACTGACCAACAGCTAGCCAGTCAGAATCCCACATGCAGGTCTAGTTAGTACCAAAAGGAGCAAAGAAGACTTTTATTGTCTCCTCCCACAACTGAACTCTTGGTCATTTCAGAATCTTGATGGGACCGAAATCCTGTATTTCTACAGCAATACCACACACCATTCTGGGCATTTTTATTATGTGTGCCCCATTACTTACCTTTTCTCATCTAAATTAAAGATCCTGACATGCTGTAACCTTTCATCTTACAAAGAGCTGGTGCAGCCCATTTATCATCGTGCTTACTCATTTCTGCACCTTTCTAAAGTGTGGTGCCGCTAATCAGAAGCATAGACCACATTGGAAGTGTGGCTATGACGTAGATTGGTATAAAGATATTATGATACTGGTGATTAAAAGTCATCCATAACTGCAGCACTTTCTTCTCTGGCTGTGTCCTTGATTTCATTCACTATCTCATGCCTTCTCCAGCCAGAACAACCCCATTCCACTTCCTTCTCTCTTGTCCCCAGTCCCCGCATCCTTAACCCTGCCAGCAGTCATGCCATCTCTGACGAAACTACAGAGTATCCCATCCAAAGCAACCTTTTCCAGGCCTAGACCTCAAGTTGCATTGGTATTGCTCCCTCATGACAGTAAGCATCTGCAGTGTCCAGCCAACCCTAGTCCACATCTAATCCTGTCTGCGCACCCCACTAGCAAAGATGCAGCTGCAGATCCACCAATGCTCTAAACACTACTTGGTGACTAAAACAAAGGAAGTCTTAATGAATGTTAGTCCCCAATTGTGGCCGAATATACCTTGCATATGCCGTGGATTTCCGCATTCCTAACTTCTTGATAGCCCCTTGGAAAGACTGCATTTAGTAGTCCCTGTGGTAGCTCCCACACTCCTTCACAGGGAGCCCCAGTTGCCCTAGAGCTGACCTCAAAACTCCTACTATCTGGAACCAGGTCAAGGGGGAATTATTCAAGTGAGAAAACAGGGGACTGGACCCCTAAAGCTGCCTTTTTATGAATATGGTAGGGCTTTTACCAGACAAAGGCCTGATGCCTTCAGGCCATGAAGCTGAATAACTTATCCCTAGGCAAACTGATAGCACTTTGAGCACTGCAGTCTAATGCTATCCACAGTCCCTTGGAAGGAGACATCCTCCACCAGTAGTGTTCAACCAGACTTGTCCCTCTTGGATCTAGCCACTAGTTCACATTGAAAAATGTAACAGTAAAAGCAGTTCTGCTTCAAATTCTGCATGGCAAATAGCTGGCAGTTGCCCCACTAGTTTCTTAGCAAACAGTAGGTCTTTTGGAAGCCAGCCGTCCTCCCCCTCTCCCTCACACCTTCAGAAGGCAAAGAATCTGCCCACCATCCTGCTGTGGGTTTGAAAAGTTGCCAAGCTTCCAGAGGCATCCAAGAATGCTGCAGGCCGCTGGTCTGCTTCTGGTGCTAATGAACAAAACCTGTCCTATGCAGTTCCATTATCCAGGCCTGGAACTTATCGAGGTGAAAATGTTTTGTGAGCAGACAAATATACCAGTACCAACCTTCTCACTAGCCTCATAACCCTCCCTGACCAAGATGACTGCCTGTTGATAACACTAACTTCCACCTGGTTATCACACCATCTTGTCCCTAAAACTCTCTGTCCAAATGGAAACAGCCACAAGAATCAGGAAGAGCTCCAGGGAAGTGAAATCATGAACTATATCAATATCCAACCAGCCCACAGACCACCGTTGAGTTCACCAGTGTCAACAAAATTTAAGTGTTCCAGGGCCACAAACACTCACCAGGCAAACTGCCTGATCAAAGAAGGCATAGCAAACAAAACAGTACTCTGTTAGGATAGCATCATTCACTGATGCTCCTTTTGGATACAAGAAATGATGAATAAGCCTAAATTCCTCCAAGGTTTTCTTAGAGGGATACCCTCAAATGGCTCATGGGTGACTTGGTGAATGTCCCTGCCATCCACTTAGCCATGCACTCCTTCTTTGTCTTCATAGAGGCTTACCTGAGGTGGTGACTAACTGACCTAAGATTACCCAATTCAAATTCTACATGTGGACCTTCAACAAGTATTTCAAACCCCAAAACAAAACCATCCTTGATAAACCTTGCTGCTTTTTTATTCAGATATTGTGTAGGAGAAGAAGCAATGTGGCTAGGCACACTGGAGTGTGGGCTACTGCCTCCTCTCACAGTCACTCCCAGCACTGCTACTTTGCAGTAGCTGCCCCACTGCTGTTCCTGGGTTTGGCACCCCTTTTCTTTTTACTATTGGCAGCCGTATTGGGACACCCTAAACAGACGTGCTGCTGGGAGCAAGTGAGCCTGGGGTGAGGTCCAAGAGAGATATCACAATAGTGCTTGAACTTACAATGGGCTTGCTGGCATTTCCCTTGGTTGTACTCCCAACAGACCCAGCTTCTGGATTCCTTGTCCACTCAACAAAAGCGGCTTGATACCTTCACCCTAACCTTTTATACAGGGGCTGACTAACACTACCCACAGTTTATTGTTGATTAAATCCCATCTGAATTTTCACTTTTCCAAAATGCCAGGTCATACTCTATTGCTGCCACAACCACAGCCAGAGCATGTGCCTTAAGAATCTTGGAAATAGGCCAGCCTCTTCCAGGTACATCAACTACACCACACCCATAATCATAGTGTATGTCACCAGCCAGTTGTTGATTGAGTTTTCGTCTAACTTCCCTTTATCCTCCTTTTTCTTTCTGTCCAATTTGGACATATGCCCCTTCTCACCATCTGGCTTGAAGAGTGAGAATTACATCCACATAATAGCTGTTCAAGAGTATATCCCTAGTCTTTTTGTCTAAATGGGTGCCCAGAGGATCCTCGTGATCACCAAAGGTAGAATAAGATACCACTGTCTTAATCTCCTCGTCCCCTTCTTAGCTGCCTGGCCCCCTCTTACCCTTCTCTTAATAGCTCATGAAGAGAGACCTGAGACATGCCCCTTAGCCTTCCAATAGTCCCTCCTACTATTCTGTCCCTCTTCCTCTGGGCACTGACCTATCCTCTGCTGTCTTGAGTCCTCCTCATCACTGTGCTTCCCGTACATCTTGGTCCTTCGTCCTTTCTTCCACTTACTTGCCCTCTCATCCTACAGTGGCCCCTCCTCAGAGTCCAAGGTGCTTCTGCTGCTGCTGCTTGAAGGTAAATGTGGCCTATGCCATCTATCCCTGTGAACTCACCTTCTCCACTCATTTCTCCAGTCTCTCTGATAGACCTTCAAGCACTGTCATGTTCCTGGGTTCCACTCTAAAACTAGATGGCTACAAAGTTTTGCCATTGGTGGTGCCCTTCTTCCATCCTTTCAGTGGTGCTACATCTGTCCAGGATTTCCAAGACCGACCAGCCTGCCCCCTCATTCTTGAGAATATTCTCCAGCTGTTGCATGTAAGGCTCGTTGATTTCTTAATTTCAAAATTGAGAAAAAGCAAGAAAGAATATTTACCGCAAACAGTCCAGTGTCAAGAAATTTAGTGTCCATAATTGGGGTGAGAGCCCTCACTGCTTGGCTCCTCTGAAACTCACAGAATCATAGAGTTAGAAGAGACCCCAGGGGTCATCCAGTTCAACTCCCTGCTAAGCAAGAACACCCATCAAAGCATTCCCAACAGATGGCCATCCAGCCTCTGCTTAAAAACCTCCAAAGAAGGAGACTCCACCACATTCCTTTGAGGCAGCATATTCTACTGCCAAATAGCTCTGACCATCAGGAAGTTCTTCCTGAGGTTCAAGTGGAATCTTCTTTCCTGCAGCTTGAATCCATTGCTCCTTGTTCTGGTCTCTGGAGCAGTGGAAATCAAGCCTGCTCCCTCCTCAACATGACATCCCTTCAAATATTTAAACATTGCTATCATGTCCCCTCTTAACCTTCTCTTCTGCAGGCTAAACATCCCCAGCTCCCTAAGACGTTCCTCATAGGGCTTCATGGCTTCCAGACCCTTCACCATTTTGCTTGCCCTCCTTTGGACAAGCTCCAGGTTGTCAACATCACTCTTGAATTGAGGTGCCCAGAACTGGACACAGTATGAGTTCTAACCAAAGCAGAATAGAGTGGTACCATTACCTCCTGTGATCTAGAAACCATACTCCTATTGATGCAACCAAGAATCACATTGGCTTTCTTGGCTGCCGCATCACACTGCTGACTCACATTCAGCTTGTGATCTACCAAGACTCCTAGATCCCTTTCATGCGTACTATTATCCAGCCATGTGTCTCCCATCCTATATTTGTGCATTTCATTTTTTCTGTCTAAGTGTAAGACCTTACCTTTCTCTCTGTTGAAATTCATTCTATTAACTTTAGCCCACCTCTCCAATCTGTCAAGGTCATTTTGAATGCTGATCCTGTCTTCTGGCTTATTAGGAACCCCTCCTGATTTAGTGTCATCTGCATATTTGATCAGTATGCCCTCTACTTCTTCATCCAAGTCATGGATGAACATGTTGAATAGCACTGAGCCCAGGACAGAACCCTGTGGCACCCCACTAGTCATTTCTCTCTAGGATGAAAAGCAGCCGTTGGTGAGTACCCTTTGGGTTCGGTCAGTTAACCAATTACAAATTCACCTTACAGTAGCCCTGTCCAGCCCACATTTTACTAACTTCTTTGCAAGAATGTCATAGGGATCTTTGTCAAAGGCCTTATTGAAATCAAGATATGCTACGTCCACAGCATTCTATCAAGCTTATAATTCTATCATAAAAAGAGATAAGATTCGTCTAACATGACTTATTTCTGAGAAATCCATGTTGACTTTTAGTGATTACGGCATTGCTTTCTAAGTAATTACAAACTGACTGTTTAATGATCTGCTCTAGGATCTTTCCTGGGATTGATGTCAGGCTGACCGGGCGGTAATTATTTGGGTCCTCTTTTTTCCCCTTCTCGAAGATGGGGACGACATTTGCCCTCCTCCAGTCTGCAGGGACTTCTTCTGTTCTCCAAGAGTTCTCAAAGATTATTGTGAGTTGTTCTGAAATGATTTCTGCCAATTATTTTAGTATCTTTGGATATAATTCATCTGGCCCTGGAGACTTGAATTCATCTAGTATAGCCAGGTATTCCTGTACTACTTTTCTACATCTTCTGTGCTGCATTTCCCCCACCTTCCTCACCTGCTCCTCACCCTCCAGGTTGAGTCCTTCTATCCCTTCAGGAGAAAACTGAGGCAAAGAAGGTGTTGAGTAGTTCTGCCTTCTCTTGTTTTTCCTTTTGCTGCGAACATATCTTAAAAAGCCCTTTTTATTATTTTTAATGTCTCTGGCAAGCCTGAGTTCATTCTATGGTTTTCTGACCTTCTGACCTTCTTCCTACAAATCCTGGCAATTTGCTTGAATTCCTCTTTGGTGATTCCACCATTCTTCCATTTTCTTTGTGTGTTTCTTTTAACCCTTAGCTCAGCTGAGAGTTCTCTCGTCAACCATTCTGGTTTCTTTAGACACCTCCCATTTTTCCCCCGTCTTGGCACAGTTTTAAATTGTGCCTTCAGTATCTCACGCTCCCATCTGTCACAAACTCCTTTATCGTTCAGTATTCTTGACCACGGAATTTCAGCAACTAACTCTCTAAATTTACAGAAATCGGTTTTTTTTTAAGTCTAGAATGTGTGTCTGGCTACACTTGGCTTTTCCTTCCCACTGAATGACAAATTCCAATACAGCATGGTCACTCCCCCCTAAGAATCCCACCACTTCCACCTCATCTACTAGGTCATCCCTGTTGGTCAGGATCAGATCTGAAACAGCCGATCCCCTTGTCACCTCTTCCACCTTCTGGACCATGGAACTGTCTGCAAGGCAAACGAGGAACCTGTTGAACCTTGTGGTTCTGGCAGAGTTTGACTGCCAACATATATCAGGATAGTTGAAATCTCCCATTAACACTGCATCTCTCCTTTTTGAATCTATGGTCATCTGCTCCGGGAAGGCATCATCCAAGTCCGCAGGCTGGCCTGGGGGCTTGTAGCAAACTGCCACAGTCACATCCCTATTGTTTGTCACTCCCTTAATTCTTACCCAGATGCTTTCAGCTTGGCTTCCTGGATTTAAGTCATGGATCTCTTCGCAGGTGAAAGCATCCTTGACATATAAGGCTACTTCTCTTCCTTTCTTGATTGGTCTAATTCTGCAAAATAGGTTATACCCCCCTTTTCCTTAGTTCTGATCATGAGATTCACCCCACCAGGTTTCAGTGATGTCTATTAAATCATATTTATTTTGTTTGAGTTCGAGTATTCTTGCTTATTTCCCATGCTGTGTGCATTAGCGTAGAGACACTTAAGACCACAATTTCTTCTGTCAGACCAGGGTCTCCACTGCATCTGCTCCATTTCCAAGTGGCCACTCACAGGCCCCTGACCTCTGCTGCAACGAAGATTTTTGGGCTCACTGTATATCAGGGAACCCTTTCTTTGACAGGAGGATCCCCACCTGTCAAGTAGGGAGCCTCGAGGTGCACATTCACGTCTGTCTTTGCCAATGGCCACTAAATTGCATCCTCCATTACCTGCACTGGAAACCAAAATCCCTGCCCTCACTTCCTTTTTTAATTTTTTTTATTAGAAATTTTAAAAATTTTGACATAAGCAAACAAAACACAAACAAATCAGAACATCGAAGACAAAAGAAGAAAGAGAAGAAGAAATGATTAAACTGAAAATTACATTCCTTCCACTGTTAAACAAAAACCAACATATTTTTAAACTAAACTAACAACAATTTACTAAACTAACCATCAAAAGACAAACAAAAAAACTACAGCTAATAAAAAATAGTTCCCACCCTTATTGCAAACATCTTCTACTTATATGAGTATACTTAACTTAAAATTGTTGCTTAAAATTACTAATAATTTTTTTGCTCATTATGTTTATACTCATTATCTATTTTAAATTCCAACTTTCTTAAGTTTCTGTTTCAAACTATACATCAGAATTATTAGTCACTACAAGGGAATATTATTTAAATTGGTAAACCATGAATTAATTCTCAGTTAATCTATTATCTCTATTAAAGAGGCCCCACATCTATTAAAGAGAAATATTGAAATGGCAACAACTTATAATCATATTTAATTTTCATAGTCTCAGTCTCATAACATTAAAATTAGAAGATTAAAAAGGAATAGTAATATGCAAGTTCAAAATTCTAAAATCATCAGATCATTCTCATTAAACCTTAAGTAACCCATTGAAAATCTCTATTCCAAAACAAACTCTTCTTCAGAATTTCCATTTAATTTGGCTGACAACTTATCCATCTCTACAATTGACATCAATCTGTTGAACCATTTGGCCATTGTTGGGATTTCCATTTTCTTCCAGTACTTTGCATAAACAAGTCTCTCTTCCAATAGCAGATATTGAAGTAATTTCTGTTGTTATTTGTCAATTTTAGTATCATCACTCCAAATTCCTAGTAAAAACAATTCAGGTTTTTTTTAACTATTTGACATTTCAGAATTCTTTGAATCATAATCTGTCTTTCTATCCAATACAAATTGACATTATCACAGGTCCACCACATATGGAACAAAGATCCTATATGTTCTTGACATTTTCAACAACTCTCTTTCATATCCTTATGCATCTTTGATAATCTCTCAGGTGTAAGATACCAGCATAACATCATCTTATAAAAATTTTCTTGAAGGCGGTAGCAAAGTATATTTTTAGTTTTTTTCCCCAAAGTCTTCCTGTTGATTCATGGATATATTATATCCAAAATTCTTAGTGCAGTTAGTTAACTTGTTCATCTTCCATGTCTATTTCCAATAAACGTGTACATAACTCAACAATCAGATGCTCATCGTTAGTACAGAGCAACAATTCAGACTCAGATTTATTCAACGAGCTGGCCTTGATTTCTTTCCATGTCTTCAGTAATTATTTTCATACAATTGATTTGTATTTCCAGTTAAATTAATTCCTAAGTATTTGACTTTCTTTTCAAATATAAATCCAGTTTTCAACTGAAGTTCATTTCTATTTTGCGCATTCATATTTTCCATTAAAACATTTTCCTTGTCCTTATTCATCTTAAAACCAGCTAGGTGTCCAAAAACTTTCACTATTTCTCATAGTTTCAATGTTGAACCTTATGGATCTTGCAACATAATCACCAAGTCATCTGCAAATGTTCTCAGGTTAAACTTCTGCCTTTCTAATTTTAAATCCTTTAATTTCAAGCTCTTGTCTGATAGCAATATTCAAAACTTCTATTGCAAAAATAAATAGAAGTGGTAACAGAGGGCATCCTTGCCTTATTCCTTTCTGAATAAGACTTGGTTTTTTCTCCATTAGTTAGTTGGTTTGAATGTATCATTTTAATCCATGTCAGAACATTAGAACCAAAGTTAGAATCATAGAATCATAGAGTTGGAAGAGACCGCAGGGGCCAACCAGTCCAACCCCCTGCCATGCAGGAACACCATCAAAGCATTCCCAACAGATGGCTATCCAGCCCCCACTTAAAAACTTCCAAAGAAGGAGACTCCACCACACTCCAAGGCAGTGTATTCCACTGCCGGACAGCTCTGACTGTCAGGAAGTTCTTCCTGAGGTTCAAGTGGAATCTCCTTTCCTGAAGCTTGAATCCATTGCTCTTAGTCTCTGGATCGGCAGAGAACAAGACCGCTCCCTCCTCAATGTGTGTCAGGATCAGATTCACACAACAACAATAAACTTGCGAAAAGTAAGATTTATTTGAAGAGTGTAAGCAGACAGCAGACTTCAGTGAATCAGAATGACAAGAAATTCCAAAGCTATCCAATTATACTATTCAGGTTTCCCACGGGAAGCGGAATACCAGCTTCCTAGGTCATGCTGACCTCATTGCCTAGTTACTATCACCTTTAGCATGGCACAACTAAGGGAGTCAAGCGAGGAATGCAAAACAAAGAACATCTGCAGCCAGAAGCCAAGTACAGGAGATAATGTTTGAGAGTATTACAATTCCCATCTGCCAGTTAAATATGGAGGGCAAACCTCGACAAGGTGACATCCCTTCAAATATTTAAACATGACTATCATGTCCTCTCTTAATCTTCTCTTCTGCAGACTAAACATTCCCAGCTTCCTAAGCTGTTCTTCATAGGGCATGGCTTCCAGACTCTTCACCATTTTGGTCACCCTCCTCTGGACATGTTCCAGCTCATCGATATCCTTCTTGAATTGAGGTGCCCACAACTGTACACAGTATTCCAAATGAGGCCTAACCAATGCAGAATAGAGTGGTACCATTACCTCCCTCGATCTGGACACCATACTCCTATTGATGCAACCAAGAATCACATTGGCTTTCTTGGCTGCTGCGTCACACTGCTGACTCATGTTCAGTTTGTGATCTACAAGACTCCTAGATCCCTTTCATATGTACTACTATCCAGCCATATGTCCCCCATCCTGTATTTGTGCATTCTATTTTATCTGCCTAAGTGTAGGACCTTATATTTCTCTCTGTTGAAATTCATTTTGTTAGCTTTGGCCCAGCTCTCCAATCTGTCAAGGTTGTTTTGAATTTTGATCCTGTCCTCTGGTGTATTAGCAACCCCTCCCAATTTGGTATCATCTGCAAATTTGATCAGCATGCCCTCTGCTCCTTCATCCAAGTGATTGATGAAGATGTTGACTAGCCTTGGACCCAGAACAGAACCCTGTGACACCCCACTAGTCACTTCTCTCCAGGATGAAAAGCAGCCATTGGTGATCACCCTTTGGGTTCGGTTGGTCAACCAATTACAAATCCACCTAACAGCAGCCCTGTCCAGCCTGCATTTTACTAGCTTCTTTGCAAGAATGTCATAAGGAACTTTCTCAAAGGCCTTACTGAGGTCAAGATGTGCTACGTCTACAGCATTCCCTTCATCTATCAAGCTTGTAACCCTATCATAAAAAGAGATAAGATTCCTCTGGCATGGCTTATTTCTGAGAAATCCATGCTGGCTTTTAGTGATTACGGCATTGCTTTCTAAGTAATTACAAACTGACTGTTTAATGATCTGCTCTAGGATCTTTCCTGGAACTGATGTCAGGCTGACTGGGCGATAATTATTAGGGTCCTCCTTTTTCCCCTTCTTGAAGATGGGGACAACATTTGCCCTCTTCCAGTCTGCTGGGACTTCTCCTGTTCTCCAAGAGTTTCAAAGATTATTGTGAGTTGTTCTGAAATGATTTCTGCCAGTTATTTTAGTACCCTGGATGTAATTCATCTGGCCCTGGGGACATGAATTCGTCTGGTTTAGCCAGATATTTCTGTACTACTTCTCTACTTATTCTGTGCTGCATTTCCCTCACTTCCTCACCTGCTCCCCACGCCCCAGGTTGGGTACTTCTATCCTTCTGGGAGAAAGCTGAGGCAAAGAAGGTATTGAGTAGTTCTGCCTTCTTACTTCTCCCCGTTATTAATTGGTCACCTTCTCCACGTAGTGATTCTATCATTTCCTTGTTTTTCATTTTGCTGCGGACATATCTAAAAAAGCCCTTTTTATTGTTTTTGATGTCTCTGGCAAGCCTGAATTCATTATGCGCTTTAGCTTTTCTGACCTTCTCCCTACATCTCCTGGCTATTTGCTTGAGTTCCTCTTTGGTGGTTTCACCATTGTTCCATTTCATGTACATGTTTCAATTAACATAGTTCAATTAACTTTGGCCCCCGCATCCTTGACAATGACTCCTGCAGCAACTTCTGTACCTTCTTGGTGACAGCTTCTGCACATGAGAGAAGGACAAAAACCAACATCTCTTACTTCCAATTAGTTTACTGTCTATCCCTTAAGTATATGTACAACCAGTGATATCAGCTGTTTTCATGAGGCAGTAGAAACAAGCACAATATTAGCAAGCGGTCATGCAATGCATGCACACTAACTAATGCCGGTGCACCCCTCTTTGCAGAACTGGCAGAGGCACCTCTTCCATTCCCACTGGCAGCCAGCGCAGACTAACCATAATCCCTGTGGGACACCATTGGGATCAGGTAGAGTGCAGAAGGGGCCTCTGTTTTCTTTCTCTCTCTTTCTCTGTTCCTCCTTTTGCCATCCATCCATCCTTCCACTCCCACTCTGACTCTCTCATTCTGCAAATTCCTTCCCATGGGCTCATGCTGCATGGTGAGGCAGGTCACGGGCTGCCTTTTTCTTGTTGTTTGCTGCCTCTTGCACTTGCTCTTCTCTCCTGCATATTATGCTAGCAAAGAAAACTGCTCTCTCTGAAATGATTTCCAGGAAAATGCTTTAAATTTTACGGAACTTTTTTGTGGGGGAAAGGTACTTTTGAAAATGTAATAAATATCAAAACATTGGTTCCTTTCTCTGCTTTCAAAGCCTGATATTGTCACACAGAATAATGTTGTAATACAGAGGAGCCTACTCATTTGAGACTTTTTAGTTTGCTTGACCCAGTACCCTCTTCAACTCAGAGAGCAAGACCAGCCCCAGTATGCGTTTTCTTGTTATTTCCAAAGCATATGCTACTAGTTCTCTCCATTCCGTATGGTATTGGCAACTGATTCCATTATCTTAGATTGGAGGCTTCTAATATATAAATGCCTGGATATAATGTCCCTTTCAAAAAAACCTCTTGTATGGGCATTTCTCCCACCCTTTGACAATTTGACGTCTTTTGACTGGTATCGTTGCCTCTTTTCTTGCTCTGTCCCCATTTTGCTTAATCCAAAATAAATTCTTCTCTAATCCCCCAAACTACACTAAACCCAAACTAAAGGCTCCCTAGCTCCTATTGGCTCTTCCTCAAGTTTTGGTTTAAAAGCTGCACTTGTCATCCTTCTGATCTTCAGTGCCAGCAGTCTTGATTATATCTTGATAAAAGTGATATCCTTACTTGTTCCGAAACCTCCCCTTCTCTTCACCTTTGCTCCATTCACATACTAAAGCAGTAGATCTCTTGATTATCAGTTGTTAGAGAACAATAGCAGGACAGAGGTATTGACCTCATGTCCTGTGCCCATTTTTATATATATATATATTAGCGTATTTACCCGACATTGCCCGGGATTTTATTTTCCTCTGAAGAACTCAGCAAACTGTGTTCTCAAGTACCTGTAACCTTTCCCCATATTTACCAATGTAATTTGTATTCAGAGTTATTTATATACACAGTTTGGGGTCCTGAGGGAATACACTGTCCTCCTCCTTGCTGCTAGGCCTTGTCTCCATAGCAACCGGCCTATTCCAGTACCTGAAAGTTATCCCCATATTCCCCAATCCAGTCTGTATTCAGAGTTGTTAACATAACAGAGGCTTGGTTTTTGAGGGAATACACTGCCCTTCTTCTTGCTACTGAGCCTCATCTCCATAGCAACTGGCCTGAGGCCAAAGAGCTCTCCCGCTAAGTATTCTAAAGGCCCCTCCCTGAACTGCCAACCCCAGGATTCCATAGAATCTTCACAGCCAGCCAATCATATGAGGTCTTCTCACCTCACACAGCCAATTGTATGAGGTCTTCACCTGCCTGATGCAAACAGACAAACTCACTCACCAACTTTGACTTTTATATATGTGTATGTATGTATATGCATTTTCCCTTTCTCCTACTATATATATATACAGTACTACCATATATATGTCACTACCATATATATGTGTGTGTATGCATGTGTGTGTGCAAAGAAAACTCTTACTAAAAAAAATAGATACACTACAAAATGTTTTATATTGAAACTCATCATATTAAAAAAACCACCAAATTAAAAACAGCTTAAAAACACATTAGTGGGGAAAGGAAAAATACAGCACACACCCCCACACATTAAAACTCAGCTGCCAGTTACTTGCCAAAAGTGTGACTGAATAAAAAGACAATAGAAGGACAATATGTCTCTCTCAGTCCAGAGGCTGCTAAGTATGGATGGGCAAATCAAGGTGCCTGCCCTCCCTCTTAGGGTTCTTCTTCTTTCATTTGGACTTAAACTGGATGGCCATTCACCAGGAGGATTTTCAAATGGAGAACTTTTGTGAAACAGGACACCTTGCAGTCCTTGGGTTCCTTAGCAGCCAGGAACCTTAGCTCCTTAGCTCTCCAGGAACAGCTTAACAGAAAAGAATGAGGTGATAATGTGCTTTGTTCCCCATGTATCACTGTAGAATTTTGGCCTACTGAGCCAGACACTGTTAAAATCAGCCTGGAATATCAATTTGATTCTGCATAACTTGTTTGCATAATATGTTCTGGCTGCAAGATTTGGCTTTTCTTATCACTGAGTATAGGAGATTTCTCTGTCTTTCCCTGCCTGCCTTTCTTGGGGCTTGCCCATAGAAAACAGGAGCTGTACGTACTGATTGCTTAACCTCTCCTGACTCTACCCTTGTGGTAGATCATTAATGGTGTAGAAAATAGGCCCATCTCTGCTGGTGCAGGGCGGGGCTGCGGGGGCATCTTCCAGAGATTTATGTGGAGGTCTGAGAAGAGGAGACAGCACCGCAGTACATCATCATGCAGAAGACATCAGAGACACTCTTCTCCGCTTCAGTGCATTATCATAAAAAGTGATTTAGACCCAAGCTGATTGATGCAAATGGCTCTCTGTTCTTTCCTATCATTAGCGTCCTCTTTCAGTGGCCAGAGGCAGTGATTAAAGCTGTCATTTGGAGCTGCTCATTAAAGACAAGCGCCTGAGTAACACACAGGGGGTAGCAAGGGGTGTATGGGGTGTTGGGGAGAAAAGCATTTTTTTCCTCTTCCTTCCTCAGAGGCGAAAGAAAGAAAGAAAGAAAGAAAGAAAGAAAGAAAGAAAGAAAGAAAGAAAGAAAGAAAGAGAAAGGGAGGGAGGGAAAGGAAAGGACATCGGTGTGAGGGAGGAGAAATATGGAATCTTCAGTCTGCATCACTGACAGAATAAACTACAGTTAAGAGGAAGGGGAGAGAGCACAGGCTTTGCAGGTAAATGGCTGCAAGTTCAAAGGGGTAGGTAGTAAGTGAAGGGGAATACTTTGATCTCTGCAAGTCCTTGGAGAACTGTTGTTGCAAGGGATGATTAAGAATTTAATTTGGTCCATATTTTGTCAGAATTTCCAATTAATTAATTCATTAACTAAAATTTCTGGCAAAATATGAGCCAATTTTGCGATATGCTAGGAAAAAGGCCAACCTTTGACTCAGGACAGCTCACAACAGGAATTAAAATAAAATACATCTAAAAATACATCAATATTTGTATTGTGAGTTGTCTTGGGTCCCATGTTGGGAGAAGGACAGGATATAAATTAAATAATACAGTAGATGCAACCTCTGGATCTGCAAATTTGAGCAATCACAAAGTGTCACATCATATATGTGAAATGGGAGCGATGTGAATATGGATACACTGAAGTGTCCGTGCACACATCACCACCATTTAATAATTTAGTACGTGATCATTCATTTTTGTTACTATTTGGGGTGTGTGGAACCACACACACACCCCCTGATATGGTGGATCCACTTTAAATCAAGATCACTGTAGAACAAGTATGGTGTAGTGGTTTGCGTATTGTACTAGGACCTCAGGAAACCAAGGTTTAAATCTCTGCTTAGCCATAGAAGCCACACTGTCTCAGACTCAAAGGAGGACAATGCTGGCAAACTTCCTTAGAACAAGTCTTGTCATGGTAGGGTCACCATAAGTTAGAGTCAGTTTGAAGGTACATAACAGCAACGGCACCTTAAATACATAATGATAACAACTTACAAAATGATTAAATAAACCATCATTTAAATAAATTAAATAAACCATTTAAAAATATGACATAACAGTAAAAGTACAGTGCACACAATCCCCTTGTAGGACTTTTCTACATAGCCAGATCATCACCAAATGAAAAGGCAGAAGGAGACGAGAGAGGGGAGCAGCCTGATTTCCCAGAGGAGGGAGTTCCACCGCCTGGTAGCAGCCACTAAGGAAGTCTTCTCAAACATGCCTGGAAGTGTGATGGAACTGCCAAAAAAGAAACTTAAAACTTGGGCAGAACCAGATGGAGGAAGAAGGTCTTTTTCACTGTTTTTCACAACATACATCAGCAATTTTGTCAGAAATCTGGGGTTCTTAGTGCTAAAAATTCTAGTTTGGAATCCCTGTGTATTCTACCATATCAGTAGTGTTCACACTTCTTTTTTTCCTGTCAGATTCCTGATCTTTAACAGAAAGGCAGGTATAACATGACCCACAACATATTGAGATTAGCTTTACCTGCTGACTTTCATCACCGTAGATATTTGAAAATTTGGTTTTTAGCCCTAGCAGTAAAGGGGAATAGGCCACAAAGGGATGAGATAAAACACCATTAGTTGGAGTTAAGTGGTCAAAACTTTATTTGGTTAAAGGCACAGCTGAATATTGGTGTAGAATCGGTACCAGATCCAGGCAGTTGATGACTGATGAGCCATTTTTCAGCCTACCAGCTGGAAAGCATACCACAGGGTAGCAGAATATGGGTTTCATGCTGGCATAAACCATTGCATGATTCCTAGGTCATCCGGAAGTGAAGCAGGTCCATCAGCTCCTCAACTGGGTGTTTCCTTACCAGTCTCCAACCCCAGGATCCCCTATGGGGTTCCCCAGACTTGGAAGAGAAAGGCACAGGCTCTGTTTCCCCTAAAGTAGATGCATCCCAGTGCCCAAACCGCTCAACAAAGCTGTGACAAAGATCGAGCTGGACAAGAAATGTGATGAATCAATTACCTGTGAGACAAACCTGAACTCCAGAATGACAGTATCAAACCCCATCCCCTACTAAGGCCAGTTATGGATTTTTCGACTTGCCATGGTAGAAGCTAAAGAGGAGGTCATTGTAAAATGAGCTGTCTCTCCAAGTTATTCCATACCAGCTGGGAAAGGCAAAGCTGCCCAGCTACTTCTACACTGCTGCAGAACAGTGGATCTCTGCTTTGTTAACTTTGCAAAATCTGGACAAAAATTTGACAGAAACAACATGAGATTTTTTTTAAAAAAAAGAACATGTGAAAATGACAGATATGCCCATCCCAGAAGCAATAAGTCCCAGACAAATACTGTAAGTCAGTATAATGCATTTTTCTAATTTTGCTTCAATTTCTGTGTGAATTTTCTCTATTTCATCTTTCAGTAGCATCATATTCCCTTCACATCCCCTTCCTTATCAAATCGGTGGTGAGTGATGGTACATACCCTCCAACATTTCACAGAGGAAAACTGAAATGTGGGGCCAAGCAACACCAAAGTGTGATCAAGATGGCAAAAGTTATCAGTCAGGAAGAACACAGAAACTAGGAGAGGCTACAGGAATTTGATTTTGCCTAAGTTTACTGGAAAAGGCAAGATTCCACTTAGTCCTCTCGTCCCTCCGACCTTGAGTTAACTGAGCACAAACTACTTTTGAAATTTGAACTTAGCAACAACTGAAGTAAGCTGAAGTCCAAGGAGGAATGTGGAAAGAGGAGAAACAAACTGAGATATTTTATAAACAGCTGAAAAAGTGGATGACAGAGGATTAATCAGGACAGTTTGAGGGTATGATGACAGTTGCCTCCTACTTCTGCATTGTCAGGGCAGGTTGGCCTTTCCTCCCCCATCAAGGATGGGACTTTATATTGCTTAGAGCATGAGGGAACTTCAAGGGCGAGAAGCAAGATAAAAAACCGCTTTAGGAAGTTTCAGTATATTTCTAGAGATTTGTGTTGAATAACAGACAGTGGTAGAGCTTGGAGTGAGAGTTGGGGGGGCAGGTCTATGGTGCATGGGGGTGTGGCTGTGGTGCATGGGGGGGCATGGCTACGAGTTGGGATACCTCAAAAACATTGCCGCCCGGGGCGAAGTGTCCTCTGCTCCCCATTCCTACGCGACTGATAACAGATTCTTATCACACTAGTGTTAAAAGGTTTGCATTAATGTCATTGTAATTGCTAGTAATTCTGCATTTCATTTCACCTCACTGGAAACATCTCATCCCAAATCATGTGTACTGTATGTGATCCTTGAAAACTGTATTTCATCCATCTCAGGAAGTAGGCTGTATATAGAGAAAAGTTCATGAGGCAACAAATGTGTGAGTCTTAAGGGATCTCGTAACTCTTCCTTGCCCTTGATCTTTTTGACCCTGCAGAAGATAAAGAGTTAGCCTTGTCAGTGGAGTTGTCATTCAGAGGCCCCAAGCCCACACACCCTCACTCACTGCACATTTGGCAGTTTGAGATTATTTTTTTTAAAATATCCTCCCATATTTCTAACATGAGCCCCAAGGCACTTTACAACAAGATTAAAGCAAGATACAGTTAAAAACCTGATGCTGCAGAATGTTATCACATTAACACTCCAAATTATCACATTAAAACAACTACTAACATAAAACATTATAAAAACATTTAAAACATAGTTACAACAAAAAACACATCACCCTCTAAAAGATCCTGAAACAAATATGGCTGCAGTGGAGATCCACTTTTTCCCCTGTTAATTCACAATCATATCTACTTCTATATGTGCAAGATGTTCACAATATGTACTGTGTGCATAGCCCTTTTTGTTGATCCATCATGGCCAGATATGAAGTGATCTTGCATGAGGCTTCTGGTATTTAAAAGTGAGATCACCACACCATCATTACCTTCTCTCTTCACTAAGGCCATTTCTGCACTAGACTGCTATAGTACTATTATTCCACTTGCAACGTCCTATGGAATCTTGGGGTTTGTAGTTTGGGGAGGGGCCAGCTGGCATGTTTTATCAAAGGTGTTTTATCTAAGGTGTTGTGGACTTCTGGGAACCTTCTGTTCTCTGTGTGACTATCCTGTGTGCTGAGCCACACAACTGCATTTTGTAGAATATGCTTGTCATCCAAGTATTGTGGGGCTCTGGATTGGCCACATCTACCCACGGACCTTCCTAGACAGGGAGGGATGTTTTACAGTTTATGTGCTTGCCTGAGCAACACTTCTGACCTTATCCTATGCCTCTGGTTTGTTCCTGACACCTCATTGTAGCAATCTCTGATTCCACTCCAGGAGTCGGCTCACCTCAGTTAGTTGCTTATAGCTCTGGCAAGATATTAATTTGGAAACTGCATTCGCATTTAAATAGGAAACTGATGCTTTTTCTATGCTAAGAAAATGTGATGCTTATGTAAAAGACATGCCTTGTTTTTTCTGACAAGAGCAACAAAGCTCCCATTGACAGAGTCAAGGCCCTCAGGTTGTAGGAATCAGATGAGCAGTCAGCAGACTATCCCTATAGAGGAAGAAGCTGATCACAAAGGTCCCTGCTGTGAAGGACTCTGTAGGGGGATGGGGAAGGATGAGCAAAGGATGCTCAAGGTTCATCAGTTCTTCAATCAGGATGATTGTTTTCTGCAATTCTTTCAGGAGCTTTTTTCTAATCTAGACCCCATCCCCTGGTAAGGCCAGTTATGAATTTCTTTGGCTTGTCATGAGTGGAAGCTAAAGAGGAGATCAGTACGAGCTGAGCTGCCATTCCAAGTTAACACCCCACACCAGCCAGGGGAAGGCAAAGTAACCAATCCACTTCTACACCGTGTATGTTACAATGCTCAATACCCTTTTCAGTAAGAGGAGTTGGCTTATTTTGTGTGCTAGACTGAGGTGCTGCAGGCAGTTTTTCCCCACCACCTCCACTGCCATCACCATCCAGTCCAGATCCCCCTGTCCTTATCTCTGGTTCCTGAGAGCTTCAAGAGTATGAACCCAACTGGTAGCTGGCGAGAAACAGAAACTTGGCAGAGATGCTTAGGAGAGCTGTCCCTTCAGCAATGGTCTCAGTCAGTCAGGCAGTCTCTGAATTATAACCATCACCACTGCTACCACCACCAGCATCACCATCCCACCTTTTTCCAAAACTAGTGATTGACAAATTAAATACAATTTACTCAAAACATACAAAATATCAACATTAAAATAGAATTAAGTTATAGAGACCATTTAAAACAAAACATAAAATTAAAAAGAATAAACATCAGGTTAAAAACAGTAAAGTTAAAACATCAAAGTGGTCTATTAAGAATAATATCAGGGGTTAAGATAAATAGACAGATAAGAAGGTATATATGGAAGAGGAGAGGATAAAATTTCATTTTGAATAGGATAAATGGTTTATTTATGTTAAACGATATATATGATTTTGTTTTTAATATGATTAAAATGTACGAAAATGTGAAGATTATTTGAGGTTATACTGTTATATGGGTTAGTAAAAAGATTTGAACACAAAGTGGTCTATCAGAATCCCTTTCTTTAAAAACATTTCATTTTCAAAAGCCTGTTGAAGTGAAGTAATCTTTGCCTGCCCAACAGACTTCAAAAAGAGGGAGAAGAGTTCCAGAGCCTGTAGAATCTGAAGGGCCAACCGTTGCCCAGCTTTCCACCCCGTCACTGTGGTACATAGCTGTGCCCCCCCAGCCCAAGTAGTAACACTTTCTCAGCAATGGTGAAATTGCCTTCTGATTCCTGAAGCGTAGATCAGTAGTTTATAACTGTCCACTGAGCTTAACTCTAGGAAACTGCTGGGGCTGTGATCCTTGGATCTAAAGGCATTGTCGGAATAGCTGGTCCCTAAGTATCCTTAGTGGCACTAGGACTCACTGTGGTGTGTGTGTGTTGCTGTTCTCCCTATTCCTCTCTGAACGTGTATTACCTTTGGAGGGGGAAGGGAAGTACTATAACCATTATCTCTGTTGTGCCCCAGATTTTGGCTTCCGTGAGGCAAGTGAGCTTCTTATCTCTATGAGACCAGCAGACAAAAGGAAGAACACTGCTGCTGCTGTAAGAGCAGGTTCAAATGGCTCTAGGGTGATGTTATCTGCCTGACACTTCCACAGCTCCAGCTAACACATGTGCCCATTAGGTGGGCACAGTGTGGCTTGAAGTGCTGTACTGATTCAGCCAAGGGCAGGGGCAGGGGTCCTGAAGGCAGGAGCCAAAGTGAAGGTATTAGGGGAAAGCATAGCCAAAATCAGGATCAAAATCAGGATTACAAAGTTGCATGCTGCAGCATCACACTTGTTTATGTGTTTTGCTGTTTATGTAGCCAAAAGGAAAAAAGAAAAAGTGCACAGGACACGCGGTCATGACTTTATGTTACGTCTTGTTGTGGTAATATAACAAATATTATGTTAATATTGTTGCCATTAGAGCAATGAGATGAAGGACAGACTGCGTTATGCATCAAAAAGCTGTAAATGTAGAGTTCTGCTCATCATCCATGTTGTCAGGGAAGTGCTTTGGAGACAGTGAAATCCTAAACTATTGTTCTGGTTTTGTATGGCCTTAATTTGTATGACTTTAGTTAAATCTGCCCTTAAACTGTTGGCTGCACTTCGTCGTTGAAAACACTACTAATGTAGTTTCTTTCATACTTGTATTTATCTTTTTCTTTCTAAATTTCCCCTTGTTTTGTTTGTTGTGTGACTTCAAGTCATTTCTGGCTTTTGGCAACCCTGAGGTAAATTTATCAGGGGGTTTCTTGGCAAGATTTATTCAGAGAGGGTTTGCTTTTGCTTTCCTCCTGAGAGATGGCCATCTACCCTAAAGTTATCCCTCTAAAGCTGAAAGAGTGTGACTTGCCCAAGATCACCCAGTGGGTTTGCATAGATGAGTGGGAATTCAAACCCTGGTCTCCAGAATCCTAGTCCAACACTCAAACCACCACACTATGGTGGCTCTCCTTACTCTTTCACAAAGCCATTTTTTTCTCCCAGCATCACTTAGTTAATGTCTGCAAAATCTCAATTTGAGAAGGTCTAACTTTCCACTTGGTAGCAACTGTAAATCTGTCTTCTGCAACAACTGAGGAGACTTTGAAACTAATTAAACTGCTTAGCTGAATGGGGAAGACGCATTCTCTCAAGCTCTGGACAGTTCTCCCCTCAGTCAAATTAACATTCCACCTCGCCCAGCTTTTTCCTCTGCCATGTTTGTTTTGGACATGATGGTGTCAGTATGAGTCTCCTCTAACTGTACTGTACTCCTTTTGGAGTATAGTGACATCCTAGGCTCTCCTACCCTGAAGCAAAAGGGAGAGAACTACTTTTCCACAGTTTGGTCACTTGTTTCATCTTCTTACCCCCAGTCTCACACCTCCGATCACTTTCTTCTTGTACCTTGCCTTGCCATGGTTCTGCCTCTACTGCCAACTTCAGTGTAAAGGAGCACTGGCCACTTTGTGGTGCCTGAGGTAGAGGGAGTAGGAAGGCAAGCATACGAGATGAAGTGAGGAAGGACAAGCATGGGGGTGAGGCACGGGGCACCAGGGAAGAGCACAACAGTGCTAAGTGAGGGAAAGGAAGGGGGATGCATGGAACAAAGTGCAAAGCAAAGAGGCCTGGTGATGCAAGGTGAGGCAAAGGAGGGGGGAGGGAGGGAGGGGCGAGACTGAGAATGGAAGTAAGACAGGAGAGGCCTTCTGGAAGTGGAGAGTGGTGGACTTTGTGAGTCCTTGCTCTTCACTGCCAGCTCTGGTTTGCTCTGGCTGCTTGGAACTTTCTGGCCAATGTCCACGGACCCACTCAGCAACATGAGCACTGATATGGAGATACAGCATGTCTGGCTTAACCACATTTCAAAGTAAGTAAAGCAATCTACATTATTATCTAAATAGCCCCACTTCCACTGGTTCTATAAAAATAATTTGAGCACGCTCCACATATGTAGGAATTTGAATGGATGAGAAGGAATACTGTATATACTCTTGTATAAGTATCAAAATTGTAGTCAAAAGAAATTGACCACCAAAACCTAGGTTGACTTATCCATGGGCTTGTGTAAGTACTGTATCTTAACCCTCAAAAAAAAAAAAAAAAAAAAGGAACCATCCTCTTCTTTGAGTAGAGTGGCAAAAGGTGAGCACTTAGTCCATCCTAGGAGAACCTGAAAGAAGCATCAACCCCCTCTACTCTCTCCACCACAGTGCCCTTCTGGCCTTCTTGAATGCCTGGGTGGGAAAATGGTGGCAGCGGCAGTCAAGGTGACTGGCACTCTGAGGCAGTGCTGGCACTTTCCCCTATCCACAGAATGACCCTCAACCTATATATGAGTCATACCAAGAGATCATGAAGAGGGTGAGGGGTGCCAGAGAGGCAGGCAAGGCCACCTCCTGGCCCTCCCCAACATACGATCTCAGGAATGACCCACTGCTGTGAGTAGCTTAGAATGGGCCTAGTTAGCTGTGTTAGAGCTTTGTTATTTTGGACACTTTGGCTGATTTTGAGAACCTATCTGTGTTTATGACTATTTGTAACAAGCGTACCTGAGCAGGGGGGAAAGCCCTTTCATGAGTATTATTTTTTTGTTTTACCTTGCATGTTTAAAATAAGTAAGGCTGTTCCCTCTCCATTCCCACGCGTTCCTCGGCCCATGTGTGGATAGGATTCCTCTCACTCAGAAGGGGAGGTGAGGGAAGAGAAAGATCTTTTAACACAGAGACTGTGAATTCCCAAGCAACGCCCCACTGCGTTGCTGTAGAGGGGGCTAAGTCAGTGGGTGGTGGTGGTGAAAAATTAAGAGAAATTGGGGAAAATTCCTAGCTCCAAGGCCTAAGTCAGCATTGCAAGGCAGGAGGGCCCCATTGTCCCCTGAATCTCCACAGTGGCCAACTGCACATCTTCTGTCTGAGAAGCAGTGTACCTCAGCACACAAAGGCTCAAGGCTCATTGGGCCACCAGGGGATGAATTGGCTGCAGCAGCTATGAACAGAATGACAATCTGAAAAACAGCAGCTGCAGCTGCACTGTTAGTGGAAGTTTTTTACGTGAGTTAGTAAAGAAATGGGCCTTCTGAGTAGGCAAGGTGGCTCTGTTTTCATCTCTGGAATATGTGAGTATCTGGCAGCAGGATCTTGCTCTCCCGCCTCCTAGTGAGGGATTGTATTTTAAACACATACACAAAAAGCAAAAGCACATCCCTGCAACTAGAAGATGATTACAGCAAAAATCTGGCTAAATGTGTAACCTTTCTCCTTGCCATCCCCTGCCTATGGTCTGGACTGATATAGCCCATTTTGTTTCTTTCTTCATTATTCTCATCTGGTTTTCGTGATGTACAATTCGGCTACTTTTAACAATGCCTCTGATAAAGCATCCTTCTGAAGCATGCTGGGAAATTTAAAGGAGCTTCCCAAATCTTTCTGCCCCCAGCTGCCAAAACACCAGATGGGACATGTCAGGGGGCACTTTGCCAAGGGCACCCATCAATCCAGTGTCAGTCCTGCCTAAAACAGTGTACACCACTGGCAATTGTCAGGGGGTCATTTAGGTATTAAACACTCCTATTGTCATAAGCATGACCCTGTTACCATCTGTGGAGTTTTTAGGGGGTAGCCCTTTGGACTTTCTGGTGGTCAATGCTGATAGTGTTAAACTGTTGTGAAAGCTGCTGCAGTGTGAAGGTAGCTGTGATGTTGGTCTGTGTGTCACCTGATTCTGTTTAA
The DNA here is from genome assembly GCA_948472985.1 of Iguana delicatissima. NCBI lineage: Eukaryota > Metazoa > Chordata > Lepidosauria > Squamata > Iguanidae > Iguana > Iguana delicatissima. The sequence continues at coordinate 115,220 of CAOKZL010001862.1, read as the reverse complement.
TAGGCTCACCATGGGGTTTTGTGATTTCCCACTGAGCTTAATGTTGTGTAAGCGAAAACAGATATGAAACTGGAGGAGGCCCTTAATGGCTGTGGACAGTTAACCCTTTGCTTCTTGCCAATTCACACTATTTATTATCTTCACTGCAGCACTATGCTCTGTGTCTTTGCTTTCCAGCTTTGAAATCTCCTTATTTTTTCCTACTTCTCACCTGTAATGCATGTTCATAAACCAATAGCAGTACATCAGAGACAGAAAAGGAAGAATAATTTTCTTGTGTGCAAATATTAATATGCTGTTTCAGAACTGTTTTTCTTTTATTTGGATTCCACTTAAATATGAACCATATAAACATAGTTCATTTAGTACATTTATGAACATATCAATTATTATATATTACGAATAAATAATAATATTGATTGTGTTGCTGCGTGCCTTCAAGTCATTTCTAACTTATGGAACTCTAAGGGGAACCTACTCCTGGGTTTCCTTGGGTGTGGCGTGCCCATGGGCTTCCCTGGCTGAGCAGAGAATTGAACCCCAGCCTCCAGGATCATAATCCAATGCTGAAATCAGTACACCATGCTGTTTGTCAATGTCGATACTGATATTTTTTTTAAAAAATTGTAATAATTTTTATGAAAATTTAATCTTGAAAATAAAAAAAAAACCCCACACCTTTCCAGGCTTCAATCTTCCAGTTGCAATTGCTTATTTCCATTACATACACACATAATTTCCATTTTACAGAGAAGAGAATGATTACATTGTTTCTTCTTGATTTCTTATACATTTATATCTTTGCCCAATCCAATACTTCTTTCCATTCTTTTTCAAAATTCTGGATAGATTTATTCTTCAAAGAAAATGCTAATTTTTCCATCTCTATCATATCCAGAACTTTTACCTTCCACTCCTCAATATCAATATATTTCTTTTCTTTCCAGTGTTGTGCATATGTCAACCTTGCCGCAGTTATTAAATACAGTAATATCTTCTGATGACTTCTTATTTCCTTTTGTAGCTCTAGCATATTTAACAGGTAAAATTCCAGTTTCATTTCAAAATTCAACTTACAAATTCTCTGAATTTCATTATGTACCCCCTTCCAATTTTTTTTTTTTTTTTTTTGCTATCTTACATGTCCACCACATATGAAAAAAAGATCCTGTCTTTTCATCACATTTCCAACAATTTGAATTCCCATTTTTCATTATTTTTTGTAATCTTTCTGGGGTCATGTACCATCTATAATACATTTTATAAAAATTTTCTCTTATGTTTAAATTTGGTGTAAATTTTATATCTCTTTCCCACACTCTTTCCCACGTTTGTAATTCGATTGAGTGTCCCAAGCTCTGTGCCCTTCTAACCATTGTATCTCTAACTACTTCTGATTCCATTTCTCTTTTCGACAATAATCTATAAAATTTAGAGATTTTTTTCTGTTGGTTTCCTTTCATCAGTAAATCTAACTCATTCTCTTTTCTCTCAAATCCGTATAATTTTTTATCCATTCTATATCTTTCTCCAAGTTGTCTCCATGGAAACCAGTTTAGTTCATGTCCCTCAGCCTTTAATTCTTCTTCTGTACACATTCTTGGTTTATCACCCTCCCATTTCAATAACTCTTGATATGTTAATAAATTTCCTTGTTTTGTTGGGTTGATTTTGTCGGCTTCTTGTGGTGAGGTCCATACTGGTAGTTTTGTATAAAATGTTTGCTTTATTTGTGACCAAACCTTCAACAATGTTTTTCGGATACAATGGTTTTTGAACTCTTTATTCACTGCTGATCTGTCATAACATAGATATCCATGCCATCCAAATCTATTGTTTATCTCTTCTAATTCTTTAATAGTTGTATTTTCTAATTGAATCCAGTCTTTGATCCAATCTAAACAACATGCATAATAATAGATATTTAATGATGGTAAATCAAGTCCTCCTCTCTCTTTTGCGTCTTGAAATATTTTAAATCTGATTCTTGGTTTTTTCCCTTGCCAAATAAATTTTTGTAAGTCATTTTCCCATTCCTTAATATCTTCTCTTTCCCTATTATTGGTAGGTTTTGAAAGAAGAACATAAGGTTTGGTAGTAAAGACATTTTGAAAGCATTTATTCTACCCAAAAAGGATAAATTCACATTTTTCCATTTTTCCATATCACATTTAATTTCTTTCCATGTTTTTGAATAATTATTCTCAAATAATTCTTGGTGCTTTTTCATCATAATAATTCCTAAATATTTTGCTTTCTTAGCCAATTGATATCCGGATCTTGTCTCCAGATCAACCTGCTCTTTTTTGATCATGTTGAGAGTCATCATCGTTGTCTTTTCTCTGATTATCTTATAACCTCCTTTCAATCTGTATCTTCGTAGAGTTTCCATCAACCCCTGAATTGATTATTGTGGATCCTCCAGGACTATAATTACACCATCTGCAAATGCTTTTAATTTCAATTCTTTTTTCCTTATTTTCAGACATCTTTTCTATGAATCTTCATTTATTGTTATCAGCAAGACATCCAAAACCACTATAAATAATAATGGTGATAGTGGGCACCCCTGTCGTATCCCTTATTTATTACAAAGCTTGCCGTGGTATCTCCATTTATGATTGACCTCGGTGGTTAGCCTTGATAAATCATCTCCATCCATTTGCAAAAATCTTCTCCCAGATTATATTCTTCCAAAACCTGTAACATAAAGTCCCAGGAAACATTATCAAAAGCTTTTTCAGCATCCAAAAATATAAGCGCTGCTTTCTTCCCTGGGTTTTTATCATAAAATTCAATCACATCTATGACTGTTCTAACATTATCTCTCATATATCTACCTGGGAGAAAACCTGTTTGGCCTTCTTGAATCTTATCCTGCAGTATGTGCTTCAAATGTTTTGCCAACACTGACGCGAATATTTTATAATCTATATTCAGCAAAGAGATTGGTCTATAATTTTTAACTTCTCTTTTGTCTTTGCCTTCTTTGGGTATCAGTACAATACTGAAATCTCCCCAGGTTTCCAGTTTACCATATTTCTCTGTTTCCTTCAGTGTTGCTTGAAGTGAGTGGATCAGTTCTTTTACAAACTTTTTATAATATAGTACAGTAAATCCATCCAGTCCTGGTGACTTATCCACTTTCTGATCTCTTATAGCCTCTTCTATTTCAGTCAGTGTTATTGGTTTGTTTAACTGTTCCCATGTTTCTGGCGATATTTTAGGAATCTTAACCTTCAAAAGATACTGATATTTAAACTGATACCTTGAATCCCATTTTTGAGGGGGAAGTGGGATATAACTATAATAGCAGCAACAGCATCGTGGTTCAGTAAGGGTATCAACAAGCTGGAGCGTGTCCAGAGAAGGCCAATAGGAACAATCAGAAGCTTGGAAATCAAGCCTTATGAGGAACAACTTAGCTGTATACATTTAGCCTGGAGAAGAGAAGACCAGAGGGGACATGACAGGTATCTTTAAACATGAAGATGTAGCAAGCTTGTTTTCTGCTTCTCCAAAGAATAGACTTTGAACCAATGGATCCAAACAACAAGAAAAGAGATTCCAACTATACATTAGGAAGAATTTCTTTGCTGTAAGAGCTGTTTGACAGTAGAATGGACTGCCTCAAGCTCTCCTTCATAGGAGGTTTTTTAAAGAGAGCTTGGGTGCCCATCTGTCAGGAGCACTTTAGCTGTGTATTCCTCACGGCGTGGGATTGGACTTCATGATCCTTGTGGTCCTCTAAGTTTTTTTTTCATAAAGCCAGTTTTGGAAAAGTGGTGTATTATGTAACTAGATGGTTATCTCTTCCTGAAGGAAATAAAGACAAAAATGCTGGTGCAGAACATTGAACTAATCCTTGGAGCTTCTGTTATAACACTTCCCTTTCCATAGCTAACTTCTTGTGTTTTTCAACTATCTCTCATCATGCTGCTGGGGGAAGAGAGGATATGCTGTACGGTTTGTACCCCACACACACGTTTGTCTATGTTCCATTATTTGAGTATTTTGTTTGCCATTCTTTCTTTCCAGAACAGCCTCTTAAACCTGGGCCCCTCCAGAGTGTTTGGACTTTAGCAACCATTAGTATGTAGCCCAACTTCGGCAGTGATCAGGAATGATGGCAATCAATGTCCCAAACATCTGGAGAAATCCAGGTTGGACCTTTGTTGTCATTGTTATGTTAGCAAAACTGAAACACTTTGAAGGGAGGATGTTTATGTTCTAACTATAAATAAATACATAAATTAATTCTTTGAATTTAAGTGACCTTTGGACTTGAGTGACCTCCCAGATTCCTAGTCATCAACTGCCCTGATTAGATCTTGCATACAAAGGGCTGTGGCTTCCTTGATGGAGTCAATGCACCTGCAGTGTGGTCCTTCTCTTTTCCTACTGGCTTCCACTTGACCAAGCATTGTGATCTTTTCAAATAAGTCATTTTTTCTCATGATATGTTCAAAGTACAACAGCCTCAGTTTAATCATCTTCACTTATGTTCTGCATAGAAGTTAAAGAGATAGGGGGATAAAATGTCGTCCTATCTAGCTCCCTCACCAATGTGAAACCTTTTTGTTTCCACGTATTGTATCCTGACAGTGACAGAATCTAGAGTGTAAGTTACGTATCAGGACAATCAGATGGTGTGGCACTCCCATTTCTTTTAGAGTAAACCATAATTTCTCATAGGCTACACCAGAGCTTTCTAAACTTTTCATGTTGGTGACACACTTTTTAAACATGTATCATTTTGTGACACAGTAATTCAGTAAGTAATTCAGTAAGTGGAGGCAGTGCCTCCACCTGAGCCTGGCCTACCACCACCACCCTCACCAGGGTCTTCCTTGGCCCAGAATGGTTATGGCAGCGACAGAGGTAGCCCCTCCACCCAGACCTGGCCGCTGCTGCCCTTGCCAGGATCTTCCTCAGCCTTGGGTGGTGGCAGCGTCAAAGAAAGCCCCTTCACCCGGGCTTGGCCCACCACAGTGGTGGGAGAGGCAGCCCCTCTACCTCTTATGTTCACATGATACACCTACACACTGCAGCCAACATACTAACATGTCGCAACACATAGTTTGGAAAGCTCTGGGCTACACAGTCAAAGGCTTTCCTGTAATCTATAGAGCACAGATTGATTTTCTTCTGAAATTCTTTGGTGTGTCCATTATCCAACATTTATTTATTTATATACTAAATTTATCTCCCACCTTTTTCCCAAAATGGGATTCTTCCTTTTCTGAATCCACTCTGAACATCTGACATTTCTCCCAACATATATGGTAAAAGTCTTTGTTGTAGAATTTTGAGCATCACTTTGCTAGCCCAAGAGATTAATGCCGTGATCCTGCATTTACTGCAATCCCTGGTGTCTGCTTTCTTGGTGAGTGGAATGTATATTGACTGCTTCCAGTCTATAGTCTGTTGGGGGTTTCCCCCTATTTGTTGGCAAATTTTGTTAGAATTTGAATTGATTCTGTATCTACCACTTAAAACATTTCTGTAATTTATTCATGGAGATTTATTTCTCCCAAGAGCCTTTTTCATTTCATTTTCTAAAACTGTGGATTCCTTTTCAAATCCTTCTTTTTTTAAGGCATCTATCATCATTTAATCTCTTTTACATAGTTCCTCTGTATAGTGCTTCCATCAACTTTTTGTTTTGTCCCGAGCATATAATATATTCCCTCGTTGGCCATATAAGCATTCTTATTCCTGTTTCAAAATTACCTTTAATTTCTTGTTATACAGTGGAAAGGGGAAGCTAAGCATAGTCAAATTCACATTCTAGACTTTAAGAAAGCTGATTTCAGTAAACTTAGGGAAATATTAGGTGCCATCCCGTGGTCAGGCATAATTCTATTGAGGAGGAAAAATGGAAAGTGTCTAAAGAAACTAAGGTGGCTGCCTAAAGAACTTTCAACTGAACTAAGATTTAAAAGGGACATGTATAAGAAATAGAAAAAGGGAAAGTCACCAAAGAGGACTTCAAACAAGTAGGCAGCGCATGTAGGGAAAAAGTCAGAAAAGCTAAAGCGCAGAATACGCTCAGGCTTACTAGACAGGTTAAAAACAATAAAAAGGGCCTTTTCTGGTTATGTCTGTAGGAAAAGGAAAAACAAGGAGATGGTGGGGCCCCTACAAGGAGAAGGTGGAGAAGTAGTAACAGAGGACAGGGAAAAGGCAGAACTACTCAACATCTTCTTTTGCTCAGTCTTCCCCAAAAAGAAAAGCAGTATTCAACTTGGAGAAAATGGAACAGATGATGTAGTATGGGAAATGAGGAACAGAATAGGTAAAGAGATAGTACAGGCCACCCTAAATGAATTCAAGTCACCAGGGCCAGATGAATTGCATCCAAGAGTATGAAAAGAACTGCCAGAAGTAATTAACTTGAGAGTTCCTGGAGATCAGGAGAAGTCCCAGAAGACTGGAGGAGGGCAAATATTGTCACCATCTTCAAAAAGGGGGAAAAAGAGGACCCAAAGAATTACTGCCCAGTCAGCCTGGCATCAATATCAGGAAAGATCCTAGAACAGATCATTAAACTGACAGTATGTAAGAACTTAGAAAGGAATGCCATTATCACTAAAAGTCAACATGGGTTTCTCAAAAACAAGTCATGCCAGCTAATCTGATCTTTTTTTTTTAATTGAGTTAAAAGTTTGATGGATGAAGGCAATGCTGTGGATGTAGTATATCTTGATTTCAGTAAAGCCTTTGACATGGTCCCCCATGATTTTCTTGCAAACAAGGTGGTAAAATGTGGGTTAGACAAAGCTACTGTTAGGTGGATTTGTAATTGGCTGACCAGCCGAATACAAAGGATATGCACAAATGGCTCCTTTTCATCCTGGAAAGAAGTGACTAGTGGGGTGCCACAGGGTTCTGTCCTGGGCCCAGGACTGTTCAACATCTTTATCAGTGACTTGGATGATGGAATAGAAGGCATGCTCATCAGTTTTTCAGATTACACCAAATTAGGAGGGATAGCTAATACTCCAGAGTACAGAATGAGAATTCAAAGTGATGTTGGCAGATTAGAGAGCAGGGCCAAAACTAACACATATGAATTTTAACAGAGAGAAATGTAGGGTACTACACTTAGGAAGAAAGAATGAAATGCATAGATATAGGATGGGTGATACCTGGCTTGAAAACAGAATATGTGAAAAGGATTTGGGAGTCTTCATGAACCACAAGTTGAACATGAGTCAGTAGTGTGATGTGGCAGCTAATATGAGTATAGTGTTGAGATCAAGGGAAGTAATAGTATCACTCTACTCTGCTTTGATTAGTCCTCACTTGGAATACTGTATCCAGTTCTGCACACCCCAATTCAAGAAGGATATTAACAAGCTGGAATGTGTCCAGAGGAGTGTTACCAAAATGGTGAAGGGTCTGGAAACCATGTCTAATGAGGAGCAGCTTAGGGAGCTAAGTATGTTTAGCATGATGAAAAGAACATTAAGAGGTGACATGATAATCTTGTTGAAATATTTGAAGGGATATGATATTGAAGATGGAGCAAGCTTGTTTTCTGCTGCTCCAGAGACTAGGACACAGAGGATTGGATTCAAACTGCAGGAAAAGAGATTTCACCTAAACATCAGGAAGAACTTCTGATGGTAAGAGCTGTTTGACAGTGGAATATGCTCCCTGGAAGTGTAGTGGAGTCTCATTCTTTGGACGCTTTAAAGCAGCAAATGGATAGCCTTCAGTCGGTGTTCCTGCATGGCAGGGGGTTGGACTCATTGGCCAATGTGGTCTCTTTCAGCTCTATGATTCTAAGATTCTTGGAACCTATGGAAAAGATCTTTTGTTCTACCTTTTTTACTGTCTTCTTCTATTAGTTTGCACTGATTACTGTAATAGATCTCTTCCAACATACAAGTCATTGGACTTGTGCATAGATGTTTTGCTGTGTGCCTTCAAGTCATTTCTGACTTACAGTGACCTGAAGGTCACCACGGGGTTTTCTGAGCTGAGAGTGTGTTATGTGCCCAGGGTCACTCAGTGAGTTTCCATGGCTGAACAGAGGATGGAACTCTGGTCTTCAGGGCTGTAATCCAACGCTCAAACCACTACACTACTGTGGGTGTACTTAACCAAATTTCATAGTTTTGACCCCCGTGTGGCGCTTTGGAAAATGGCTCTGAATTGAATTGAGTGGAGCCAGTCTGATTCTGACCGGTTTGGCACCAGTCTGCTCCTAGCTGAGAGCAGACTGAGTTGGGCCTGTTGGAAAAGAATCATGCTTCTCATAAACTGTTTCCCAGAATTCTGGATGAAAAGATGTAGTTGCCATGTTGAATGGGGGATCTTGGGAGTTCTAGTGCCAAAAAGTAACTTTCGTAAGCTGTGGCTAGTGGTTTCTGTCCTCACCAACTGACTGCCCCAGCACAATGGTGATCTCATTCCAGAGTCTGGAGAGCTGCAACACCAATTTCCAGTGCCCCCGAAGGGCCACAGAGTGTCATGCCCACCACCATTTTAGGTGATCAGAAATGATAATGCTTCACTCTCAGCTTCCTTCCCAGTTTTGGGGTGTGTGTGGCTGTTTTGGGGCACAAACCTCTCCAAAATAGATTGTTATGGCCCCACAAAGGTTATTTTTTGTCATTTAAAGCATTTTTTCCCAGCAAAAAGCCCACCTTTTTGGCCAGGACCTTTGGGCAGAGGCTCGTGAGACTTCCATGGGTCAGAATGAAACCTCCAAATGACTTAATGTACCCCCAGGCCATACAATTTCCACCCTTAAAAAGAACCCTTTTGCAGTGCAGCCCCTGGAATCTGCACAACCCTGTTTACTCTCCCCTCTCGGCAATTTGCACACATTTTCCATATGGATTTTTCCAAGGATACACATTTATTTATGTACTTTTCCCAGTGTTTGCATTCATTTTCACTGTATGTGCTTGTGTGAATTTTTTAATAGTATGCATTTTAAGTTGTTCACATTCTTAAATGATTTGCTTGTTTTCATGTACATTTTCTTTCCCCAAAAAGCAAAACAATCCTCACAAAAGAGCACGTTTCTGAGTCTTGGGTCCTTTCTACAGCTTACCTTTTTCAGCACTGGCGTGCGGAGATCATGCGAGCAGCCTCCAGCGAGAGGCTCTTGCGTCCCCGCTGCTTCAGCACTGCATGAGCTGCCTGCTCCCAAGCAGGCAGTGCGAGAGCCCTGCTTCTTCCTTCCACAGTACAGCCTGGGAGTTTCCCAGGCTGCGCTGGGGCAGGAACACGACTGCCGCAGCTCTGGAGGCTCCGCACGCACTGCAAGTGTGGAGCCCTGGAGCAATGTGCAGTCGCGCAGCATTTTCGGCTGAAAGCCGAAAACAAAAAAGTACACGAGCGGTGACTGCCCTACCCTGGAGCATCGCGTGATTGTGAGTGCGTTGCGCAGATTGCTCCAGATGCTCCAGGCGCCCTCTTGCATGGCAAATGCTGTGCGAAAAGGGCCTTAGAAGATATGAAATGTAATTTTCATGTGAATATTAAAGACACCCAGTTTTTTTTCTTTGGCTAGCAGACCAAACCCTTTGCAGCCTGTGATGTGTCTTCCACTGCCCTTCTCTAAAACTTGAATTAAATGTCCTACAAATGTTTGCGTGGAGCTGAATTTACTGCACGAAAGAAAAAAATTTAAAACTGTGCAGATCATGCTTACTCCCTTCCTTGTGCATGTAGTCTATCCATGCCTATCCTGTTTAGGCATATTATTTTCCTGAACAACTTGTAGTAATGGCAAATTTAGATGGTGAGTGCTGGCAGAAATGGAGCCAAACTGAGCCCACTTATCCGTATGCTTTCGGAACCTTGAAGTTTACAGCAGTTTCAAAAATAGACCAAAACTTTGGCCTGTCTCCCATGTAGGGTAACATGAATGAGTGAGGCTTAGATGAGGAAACATGGAATTGTAGAGGTGGAGTTGATCACAAGGGCCATCTAGTCCAGCCCCCTGCCATGCAGAAATACACAGCTAAAGCACTGCTGAAAGTGCCTGTCCAACCTCTGTTCTAAGACCTCCAAAGAAGAAGAGGTCATTGGCATCAAGTTTCACTGTTGAACAGATTAGGAAAGGTTGAGGACAGTAGAATGTTCTTCTTGGAGAGAATAGCTGGCTAGAACGCCAAAGCCTGAAGGAGAAGGACTGTGGTTAGGTGTGAAAAGTATACTACAACATTGTGTTCCAGTTCCCAATTGTTAAATAACGACAGAGTGAGCCTTCCACTTCACAGGAGTCAGAGACACAAGACTCCCTTGAAAGTGGAAAAAATGAATAAAAATAAAAAATCATTAATGTGATTTTTTTTTTAAACTTCTCTAGGAATCTCTAGGTTCTCCAGTGCTGTCTCTGGTCAACTTCCAGTGAAGGAGCACCTAGCAATGCCTAGAGAAGTGTTCATTCTAGGAATCTTTAGGTCCTCCAGCATAACTCTGTAGTCCATTTCTGCAAGAGGTTGACCATAAAATTGCACTAGAAGACCTAGAGATTCCAAGAAAGAACATTTCCCCCCATGGTATGGGCAAATAGAGTAAGATTTTTTTAAAACTAAATAAATAAAATAAAATAACTGAAAATAATCAAATCCATGAGTGCTGAACTCTCAAAAGTGGAGGGCCAACTGTGCTGAGCCCTATGTTATATACCTTAGCTAGTATACTTTAAATGCTACATTTAAATGCTACATCACCGCAGCCAAAATCAGGACTAGAGATTTAATTTCCATTTTCTTACTTATTTTGAGTATGAACAAAGAGTGAACATCTGTGCTGGATACCATACATGCAGCATCTGTCTGGCCTTGCTTGTGCTGCCAATGGATTTTTCTCTCTTCCCCCAAACTGAGGCTGAAATATGGAATCCTTTTCTAGCTGTCAGGGCAATTATATGAAGAAATCAGACCTTGTTATTTCCTGCATATGGAAGCCAACAATTCTCCAGTGGATTCCCCATGCTTCCCTCTTTCCCATCTACCTGTTCTTCCTTGTCTGCTCTCCATATGCCTCTGCTCCCTTTTCCTTTCTTTTTAAAGCCATTGATGCGGCCAGAAAGCCAGCTGGTGGAGTCTCCCCTCACCATGGTTTCCTGAGCAGGATAAAAAGGGAGGGAGCGGGAAATGAAAGAGCCTGCAATGAGGTACCATTACATGCATAATTCTACCAGAAAAAAAAAGTATATCCAAGGGTCTTAGAAATCATTGTTCGCTGTTAGCTGAGCCTGAGCCAGAGCTGAAATAGTAAAGTCAGTTGTGCCTTTGAGCTGTGTATAACAGCACCCTTTGGAGACCCATTTCATACAAAATTTGAAGCCTGTGTTTATTGCCCATTAAAGCAACCTTTATTTTATGGCAAATGTTGCAGTAATTGCCTTTTACGAAGAGCACTTTGTAACACACATGCACTGTTGAAAGAAAACCACTCTGGTATTGTCTATCGGGACTTAATGGCGCAATTAATTTTACTCCATCTGTTCCTGAGACTTTAAAGGAAAATGGATTTTTTTTTTCCTGAGCACACTTTAATGAAGAAGATAAAGCGGCCCGGCTGGTGTCCCACAGGCTCAGTGCAGTAAGTTCAGATTATTGCTCAGTCTGTCAGAATAGGCTGCGTCCCTCGGCAGCCGCCACAGTGAGCAGCCCTTGCTGGCCCCTCGCTGCGCCATTCCTGATGACATACTGCCAGCCTGCTTCCACAAAAGCACGATTAAAATGTCAGCATAGGATGACGAAGGGGGCCAAGAAGGTCCTTGGAGACAAACTGTGTTCAGTATGAGTTAATACTTCATTGCGGCGTCAGGGTTGGGCTGCTCCTGCTGTTTTGCAAGCACACGAAGAGAGGACGAAAATGCTGGTTAAAAGGGATACAGACTGCTGAGGCCATGCATGCAATCAGTGTATAAAATGGCACAAGAGCATGGCTGCATTGCAGGGGTGGATGGGTTAATAGTCCCACACCAATCATAGTATCTGTCCACAGTCAACATAGGAGTTTTGATATGGGAATATCATGGGCTGTCTATTGATGGTACCGCTGCTTCTTGTACCTTCCATAAGAATAGCCCTGCTGGAAAGAAGGGTCATAAAATCCCACATTGTGTTTCCCTCACTGGCCAAAGAGAGGCCTCTGAGAAGTCCACAACCAGGGCTGGAGGGCAACTGTTCTCTTTTCATTTACCAACCTGAGTCAATCTAGTTCATATTTCCTAGACCAATACACAGAAAGGGCAGGGCATGTTCCTGGATTCTGCAGTGCTGTTCTTGGCTCAGGCATGCATTAAAAATGCATGCTTCTGGGAGAAATAAATACAATTTAATACTCGTTTTTCTGCATTTTTTAGAGAAGAAAACAGGAAAAGGAACAGAATGGACTTATGATTTAACAGATGCGAATAGGAGCTAGAAAGAGGATTCTCCAGCCGTCCTTTGCTCCTTACAGTCATCATAATTAATACTCATTGGTACACACACACACACACACACACACACACACACACACGCACGTATATGCTCCATCTTCATTCTTCCAGTAAATTGAATGAGGAGCGTGTGTAGACATTTCTGGCTGGTGAAATGATTCCTGCTCAGAAATAGCTGAGGAAGTCCCTTCCTTGTACTTACTCAAGTAGAGTTCAGTATGTGCTAATCTTATCTCGTTGCATTAACTCCATGGTTCCTTTTACTATCGAGTCCGACCCCTTCATTCATAAGGCATTATTCTAGATTCTGTGTGGCTTTCTTCTAACGTTATCTTCTGGTCTGAATTCAGGGTGCTCATAATGAAGTTTAAAACAGTAAACAGCTTGGCATCTTGATACTTGAAGTAGCCCCTCCCTGAGAATTGAGGTCTGTAGGAAGGCCTTTCCTTTCCTTTCCTTTCCTTCGTGTCCCACTAGCAGGGGCAAAAAAACATGGAAGGACATGGGAGACAGCCCTTCTGGCTGTTGCACCTGATTTCTTTCCGATGCTAAGGTAAAACACGGCTTTTCAGGAACGAACGTACTGCAAGTATACATGTGCTTAGTACTTGTACGCTTAAGTAAGTAAGTACACTTAAGTAAGTGGTAAATGTAAGTATACATGTACGTGGCTTTAAGTTTTTAAAGTGGTTTTAACTGTTGCTTTTAACTGTTAAAATGTTTAACATGTTTTTCTGTTGTTAAAATTATTTACGCTTTTAATCTGGAAATGTTTTAAAATGTTTATATTCCATGCTGCCCTGAGACCTTGTAATAAAGGGCAAGATAGAAGTGTTTTGATTAATAAAATAAAATAAAATATCTGCTTGCAGCATTTGGAAGGTGCTTGTTGCATTTCGCAGCCACAGCTGGTACTAGGAAGTACAGTTCCCATGGGCAATATGATCAGTCACGTGCGTGCCATAGCGTCAGTGCATGTGTACCAACATTAGAAAACAGCTGTGTTTATTCCTCCACCCCACCCCGCTAAGGAAGCTCATAAATACAGAGCTAATTCTGAATTAAGCTGAGTGGAGTTCACACATCACTAGTTAAGAGAGCAGCTTCCCATCCTTAAAGAGTGCTTTGGTGGTAAAACTGAGAGCAGGGAATGAAACGAAGCGGAACAAGAGTGGGCAAAATGTTAGATTAGGGGCAGCTGGCTACTGGGAACCTGTGGCCATCCAAATCGTGCTGGACTCTTAATTCTAACCAGCTCTTTCCAGCATGGCAATTTATAAGAGAAAATAGAAGTTTATGATACATCAAAATATGGATGTCCACAAGGTCCCCACCTATACTTTTGGGTTTTAGAGTTAGACATTAATTGGAAGGTTGAATGGGCTTATTCTCTTCATGGTAAACAACAGTTAATCTTTATCATAGCATATTGTGCCATGCACAGTTCCAAATTAAAAAGAAAAATCCTATAAAAATTGGCAGTATGTTCAAGAGGATTCAGGTAGGCAAAGGAAGAAATATAATGTCTTTTAGATATCCTCTGAATACGTAAGGAGAAAATACCCCAGTTTAATTTGCTGGGACAGAAACTTCCATTTATGAGCAACTTCATGCAGCAGTTTTTGGCCTAAAAGCAAAGGCAGTCCAAGCCAGAATAAACCTATTGAATCAGTGACTGAATAGTAAATTAGCATATGTATAAATCCCACTGATTCAGTGTGTCCAGTTGGGACTAGCACTCAGATGTATGCCTTTGGGCATTTGCAAACCACAGTTTCTCTGCAGTTGGAAGCACAGGCACAGATGATGGGAGTCTGTGGCATTCAGTAAAAGTCATGTGGTTGCCTCCAGTCATCTGTAGCATCTGGAGAAACCCTAAGCAAAATTCACTCATTGTAGATAAGTGCTGGAAGTTACTAGGGAATAAGTTGTGAATAAAAGAGCAAGTATCACTATGCTGTTTTATTCCTTCCTTTTTTTTTTTCTATGTATTTTATACTTTTTTCTTCCTAGCTTGAACAGATAGCAACGTAATGAAAACAACCAATAAACATCAAAATGTAAAAATTGCAGTCACTTCCTCTGTGAGGGAAAGAGATCTCTTATTCAATGCTGCCTCCTGCTCTCAAAGTAGGAGATGGGTCCCTGGCCCCTGGAGGTCATCCAGCTGTCACCACCTACTGATTTTTAATCCCCATCACGCAGTAAGTCAGTAAGAGGCTACTGGGGAAAGAATCTCAAGGGGAAGTCTATCGGTGCGTGCAAACCAGCATGGCACTTGGAGAGAGAGCATGGACAGAGGAGATGTTTAGAAAGAAAGATCTTATGCTAAGCAGGCAAACACAATGACAGAAGATTTCCCATTCATGAAGGCACCTCCCTTCAGGCGTCACTTAGCAGTAACAAAGTTACAGACAAGCCTAGGTAATTTCAGCCAGAGGTTTTAAAAAAAACTAAGCCCCTAACATGACTAGCTAAAACATTCCTATACTATTCACATTACTATACCCAGATGCTGGGACAGTGTGGGGCTGGACCTAGGAGTCTAGACAATCCTTGCCCAGCCTACTACCAATCCTTTGTCTCTCTTCAATGTCTCTCATTTCATGGTCTCTTGAGGCCTTTCGATAACTTCTTGTTCAAAGTGTCTGGAAGCGTCTTAGCTTGCCCTCTATTGGTCTTGCTGATTGGGCAATTGTCTCTCATGATCTCTGATATTCTTTTGTGACACTGACTCCCAATAAATGCAACTTAAACCCCACATCTCATTAACTCCTCATTTACCTGGAGAGGAAAATATCCTCCTTCAGCTATGTTACCTCGATAATGGCGAGAGGCACTCTATCATACCTTCTAATGGGAAACTTGGGCAATGAGTGCCAAGAAGAGGGAAACTAAAACAAGTGTACTGAAGAAACAAGAAGAAGATGTCACTATACTCTGTGTGGTGTGTGTGTGTGTGTGTGTGTGTGTGTGTGTGTGTGTGTGTGTGTGTCAGGGGGAGACTCCAAAGTCTGTGTTAGTTTTTAAAAATTATTTTAAATAAAACTAGAGGGAAAACCAAAAACAAGCCCAAGGAGATTGTGGTTGGAATGCAGGGAGAAGAGGAGAATGACACGCCTGGAATTCTGGAGGGAATGCCTGACTGTAACCTTGAACAAGAATACTCCTCTCTGGAAGGAAGACACAATGGGAAGCTTGTGGCTCCCATATCAGTGGACCTGTGAATCCAGTCTGGTTTTTGGCTGACTTTGAAGAAGCTATCCAGGGTGCTAAACCTATCCTTTGTAGAACTCCTTTAAAGTCTGTAGCAAAATCTGGAATAGATTTACTATCCCACTGACATGGGAGCCAGCAACCACTACTGGCAGACACATTGTAATGCAGCACCTATTGTAGTGACAGATTTGAAATACATTAATATAGCACAGATGGAGTAAGAAATGGAGAGTAGAATCTGTTGAAACATGAACCAGTATTACTTCTTTCAAATATGGCAAGTGGTGTATACATTGATTTAATAGTAACAAAACCATCCTTCTGATTTGGTAGAATCTTTGGAGGTGTGGCTGGTAGGCCCAGTGGAATGAAATCTTTTTGGTCATGGAACTCTATGCTGGAAGATTCACCTCCTGTTTGCATTCAGATACTAGTTGGTGATGTTGTGGTTAGTAAGTAATTGATTTGTCTTTGTGTGTATGTTTTAGGTTGATTTCTGTATTGTTGTCACCTTTCATAGTGTGTAAAGAGGTAATTGTGATAAGATAGGTTATTTTGATTTCATTATTTTGATTGACTTTTCATGATTGGCTTCTTGGAGGTTTAATCTGTAAGGTGGAAATATTTACGCCACTAAATGAAATAACACATCTTTAACATATCTGGTTCCTGTCCATATTAGCATTTGACTCTAATCTAAATTTGCATAATGTTCCCATCACTGGCCTAACTAACAACATAAAAATATGTGCAGGCTTTTGAGATCTATTTTGAGATTGGTTAATTAGGTAAGGTATTACCCTCCCCCCCAAAAAAACAAGGTGTGGGGGGGGGACTGACCTGAGGTTGAAGTTATCTAATCACTTTGCTTTTGTACCTTGTTCATCTGTGGGGTTTTAAACAAAAACTTCACCCACCTTTCTCCTACTATGGGACTCAAGGCAGCCCACAATATAAGTTAAAACCAAGTATATTGGAAATAATAGATAACATGGAAATTAAAAAGCAATTAAATAAAGAACCATTTTAAAAAGTTATTGCACCTGTCCTTGACAGGGAGTGCAACTCCATCCAGAGTAGTTTGTTTACTCAGTTCCTGGACTTGAGAAACATCAATTCACAGGGTCTCAGTCTCATCAGGATTCTGCTTCAGTTTATTGGACCTCATCCAGCCCATCACACCCTCCAGGCACTAATCCAGCACCTTCACAGCCTCAACTGACTCTGACAACAAGAAGTGGAGGTGGATGTCAACAGCATACTGATGGCATCCTAACCCAAAACTCTTTATCTCCCCCGGTGGCTTCAGATAAATGTTGACCCGCATGGGGACAAGATGGAGCCATGTGGCATGCCATGATGTAATGGTGATGGGCTTGAACAGGAACCCCCAATGCTACTTTTTTTTTTCTTATAGCCAACACAGCTTCCTTTGCCTTTTCGAAATCATTGAACGTTAACACCAACACTTTGTAATGATTCTTGAACAAAATAGTTACCTTAGTCAAGTTCCTGATGTAAAATCTGTGACGCACGGCAACCACATTGCAAGGACATCTTATCACGTCTCAAAAGGATGATATGGTGGCATTCAAAAAAGAGTAATTCTTCAGAAGGACACTGAGGAAAGAATAACTTAATATGTTGTGGCTTTTGTTTTTAGCTTACATCTGGGCAGAGCACTACAATTCAGGATCACTCAGTGGAACTGGTTTCCCATTGTTCAGGAAATATGGAATCGATTGGCTTAGGTTGTTGTGATGACTCCTGACTTAAATGGCTTTGAAAAAGCATTAGGTGGATTCAAAGAGAATTGCTCTGTGGCTATTAACCATGACAGCTTAGAATAGTATGTCAGTGATAGGAAGCAATATACCTTTGATTGCCCACTGCTGGAGAAAAATGACAGGGCTGGCCAGTGTTGACTCCTTCAGCTAAGAAGCCTCTTTGGAGCACCTCTTCATCATGGTTTAAAGCAGTTTGATGAACTATCTGGACCTTTGTTCTGATATCATGATTATCTCATGGCTCTAGAAATAAAGACAGCTGTCCTGATTCTCCGGATTAGGGTCATTTGATCATGCACTAAAATCCTTCCTGAGTTAAAGGAAAGAGGGGAAGAAGATCAGCCTTACTAATGAAAGGGGAAGCAGATCCCAACTGCGCTGCTGTTGGACAGCAGGTGTGCACTCTCACTGTTGCTCCTAATGGTTATTAGCCAGTGATAAGAAGGGCAAATGTAAGGTCCCATCTCCTGCTGGTGGGTCAGCAGTTGCAGGATTTAAGGCTCCTTAGAGAGCTGGAAATTATATGGTTAGTGCCTACATCTCAGAGTATGATCTGCTCCTTTAAAAAAAACATAAAATCTTTTTCAAGACCTTCCAGCTACTATGAAAGCAGGGCGCAGGCAAAGTGGTAGTGGCAGAAGAAGCTTATCTGAATTTCAGTGTTATATGTTACCTCCTTGAAGTTAATGGCAATCAGAGTGATTGGTGGTTATCTGAATAATCACCGAATGACCTATTAATAAGCACACAAGCTTATCACTAGTTTGAAGGAGGTATGGTGATGCATGCAACAAGGGAAAGCTATGAAAAAATGGGCACATTGCTTGCTTGCTACATCATACAGCTCTTTGCTGTAAATTTGAAACTCAGCTGCAATTTAAAGCCAAGGAACTTTATGGGATTTGGAAAGAATTTTGGATAGTTGATTTCTAAGTAGAATCATAGAATCATAGAAATGTAGAGTTGGAAGAGACCACAAGGGCCATCCAGTCCAACCCCCTGCCATGCAGGAAAACCCTCAAAGCACTCCCGACAAGTGGCCATCCAGCCTCCGCTTAAAAACCTCCAAAGAAGGAGACTCCACCACACTCTGTGGCAGCACATTCCACTGTCGGACAGCCCTGACTGTCAGGAAATTCCTCCTGAGGTTCAGGTGGAATCTCCCCTCCTGCAGCTTGCATCCATTGCTCCTTGTCCTGGTCTCAAGAGCAGGAGAAAACAAGCCCACTCCCTCCTCGACATGACATCCCTTCAAATATTTAAACATGGCTATCATGTCCCCTCTCAACCTTCTCTTCTGCAGACTAAACATACCCAGCTCTCTAAGTCTGTCCTCATAGGGCATGGCTTCCAGGCCTCTCACCATTTTGGTTGCCCTCCTCTGGACCTGCTCCAGCTTATCCATATCCTTCTTGAATTGGGGTGCCCAGAACTGGACACAGTATTCAAGATGAGGTCTAACCAATGCAGAATAGAGTGGTACCAATACCTCCCTCGATCTAGACACCATACTCCTATTGATGCAACCAAGAATTGCGTTGGCCTTCTTGGCTGCCACATCACACTGCTGACTCATGTTCAGCTTGTGGTCTATGAAGACTCCTAGATCCCTTTCACACGTACCGTTAGCCAGCCACGTGTCCCCCATCCTATATTTCTGCATACCATTTTTTCTGCCTAAGTGTAGGACCTTACATTTCTCTCTGTTGAAATTCATTTTGTTAGCCTTGGCCCAGCTCTCCAACCTGTCCAGGTCCTTTTGAATTTTGATCCTGTCATCAGGCGTATTAGCAACCCCTCCCAATTTGGTGTCATCTGCAAATTTGATCAGCGTGCCCTCTATTCCTTCATCCAAGTCATTAATGAAGATATTGAACAGCACCGGGCCCAGGACAGAACCCTGTGGCACCCCGCTAGTCACTTCTCTCCAGGATGAGAATCTGCCATTGGTGTCCACCCTTTGGGTACGGTCAGTCAACCAGTTACAAATCCACCTGACAGTAGCCCTGTCCAGTCCACATCTTACTAGCTTCTTTGCAAGAATGTCATGGGGAACTTTGTCAAAGGCCTTACTGAAATCAAGATATACTATGTCCACAGCATTCCCTTCATCTATCAAGCAAGTAACTCTATCATAAAAAGAGATAAGATTAGTCTGGCATGACCTATTTTTGAGAAATCCATGTTGACTTTTCGTAATTACGCCATTGTTTTCTAAGTGATTAGAAACTGACTGTTTGATGATCCGCTCCAGGATCTTTCCAGGTACTGATGTCAGGCTGACTGGGCGATAATTATTTGGGTCCTCTTTTTTTCCCTTCTTGAAGATGGGGACAACATTTGCCCTCCTCCAGTCTGCCGGAACTTCTCCGGTCCGCCAAGAGTTTTCAAAGATTATAGCAAGAGGTTCCGCAATGACCTCTGCTAGTTCTTTTAAAATCCTAGGATGCAATTCATCTGGCCCTGGAGACTTGAATTCATCCAGTGTGGCCAGGTATTCCTGTACTACCTCTCTATCTATTCTGTGCTGCATTTCCCCCACTTCCTCACCTGCTCCCCAACTGCCAGGTTGCGTGTTTTTATCCTTTTGGGAAAAAACTGAGGCGAAGAAGGTGTTGAGGAGTTCTGCCTTTTTTCTTCCTCCTGTTATTAATTCACCATCTTCCTTGCGCAGTGACCCTAAGTAGAAAGAAGAGAAGAGATTTTTTTGTGTGTGTGTGTTCCTATTCTATGCCTCTTTGATCTGTGCAACCCTCAGTTAGTTTCCCTTCTTTATCAGTCTCCCTGCCCCACTTGCCATGGGGAAAACGCAGTTGAGCAGATTGTCATCTGGCCCAGGACCAACTTGCTTCTTTCTTTCTTTCTTTCTTTCTTTCTTTCTTTCTTTCTTTCTTTCTTTCATACCTACTTTTTAAAGCAGGGATAAGCAAATTTCTCATATTCTGTGCTTTTCGTGTCTAATAGATTCAGTCCAATTATGCAAGACACTCGTCCTGTCTTCCAGTTGATGTAAAAATCCCTCCTCCAAGAAAATTCGTTCCAGGATTAGAGAATGCCTAGTTTGCCATAATTTTGAGTTTGTTCAGTTTGTTCCTATCTTGTTCTCCTCAAAACATTACCAGTGCATGTAAGCGTACTGCCAAAATATACAAAAAGACAATTTAAACATATTGTAAATATTACATCAGTAAGATGGGCAGCTTATAGTATTTCACTGATATTCACGTGCATACTGGTCTCACGAATAAGGTGCTGCAAAAAAATAAAGTAAAAGGAGAAAAACACCCGTTTCTTTGATACTTAAAATATTTTCAAACTGTTTTAATTCGGGTTGGGTTTTGGTATGACAGCTTATTTAATTATTTTAAAATTATTCCTTAATAATTTATTGATTTTGGAGATGTTTTACTTTAATTCTTGTTTTAATCTAAATTTAACAAGCAAACTTAATTTCCAACTTAATTTATTTTTAATTTTAATTAAAAATGTATATATTGTTCTTCATTAATTCCAGGGTGGCATACAATAATTAAAATGAAATGCAAAAACATACGTATGCAATAACAAACAAAAATTCCACTAAACCACGTATTAAAAACAAGCAACACTTGATGGAACAGATGTGTTTTCAATAAGTACCTAAATGCCATCAAGGCTGGTGCTTGCTATCCTATACAGATGAGAGGTTGATGGATTCCAAGGGCAGGGACTACAGCACTAAAGCCTCTTCCCAGTTCCCACCAGATGTAAACATGTGGGCACCAGAACTACCAGAAGGCATTCATGTGTAGATCTCAATTAGGTAGAGGTAAGATTGGTACAGTGGTTTGAGCTTTGAACTATGACCCTGGAGACTAGGGTCTGAGTCCCCACTTGGGTGTGGAAACTCACTGAGTGACCTTGTGTGCATCACACACTCTCAGCCCCGGAAAACCCAGTGATGGAGTCTCTATAAGTAAGAAACGATTTGAAAGCACATGACAACAAGGCTTGTAAAATACGGACAGTCTGGTGGGGAAGCCCAATTCTAATTCAAGAAGAAAAGTTTAAAAATGAAAAATCCAAGAATATGGTAAATCCCACAATTCTTTCTATAGTTAAAATACTATTTTTAGAAATCTAATATTGAGCAAAATATTGGTCTTCCAAGTCATCTTAACTAAAGAAACAAAATCTTCAAGTTATAATGGGCCTTCTCTAGGCTTCCTTATAGTAACTTTGACTTCCACAGTCATAGGTGAAAAAAAGTTGTGTTTTCACCATCTGCCAATGCAAAAGACTACCATTCTAAATTAACACCAGAATGCCGTTTAAAAGTCTTTTTGGCTTTTCTTCATGGAAACACAGATTTCTGCAGTCTGTAAGCTCTTCAAGGAAGCCTTCCTGTGTGCTGAGAGTTGGGCGTGAAGAAGAGTTTCCTTCTGCCAAGTTAGTAGAAGCTGTGCCAAATGAACTTTGCAAAGAGTTATGTAGCCATTGGCATTAGAGTATTACATACAAGCCTGTTCCCAATCACTCACTGGAAGTTATTTTGTAGTTAACCCCCATAAAGGACTCTGTGTCTGAAGCAAGGCCTGTCAGATGCACATTATTTAGAAGCCTTTATTATGGTTTTATAGCCTGTCCCTGACAGCTGAGGAAAAAGCTATGCACTTTAATCTTTCTCTCCCTTTAGTTTTCAGCATAAAAGCCCCATGTACAGGGCTTTTGATTAATATGTAACAGAGAGGCAATTCTCTGTAAAAATGTGCTGTACTTTTGGAAGCATAGAAAACAAACGGCACCACAACCGTTTACATCTTGGTCTATTGTATTATATAGGCATCATAAATAATGGAGAGGAGGCAAATATTGCTGCAGGCTTCATCTACATAACACATCTGAGTCCTCTGTAATGTGTTCAACTTGTCACTTTTAGTATGGAAGCAGAGCTATAAAGCTAACAGCTGGCTAAACCACACCAGCATTGACTTCCTCAGCTCTGTGGCCAATACTCATTAAGCAATCTTAGATATGACTTTTTTACAAATCTTTTGAAATGTCAAGAGAGAGTTGCTTCCAGTGCTTAGAGTGCATCATGAACATCTCTTAGAACCTTAAATAGCTAAATAAACAGGTGAATATATTTAACAGCTGATGGAAACAGGAATGAGAAGGTTGTCCAATTTCCACTTTTTTTATTATTCCTGTGTTTTAGTGGCTTGAATTCTATCCCTCTTAAATTTCAGTTTAAGGAGGAGATACTCTAAAATTCTAAAACTCCAAAACTGGAGCATGCAGTTTGCTGAAGCTTTTATTTTCTTCCAGTCATTTCCATCCTCTAGTTTGTTATCTGGGGGTTGAGAGGGGAAAGCTAAAATGTAATTGTGTATCAAGTTTTTTTTGTGTGTGGTATTGTGATACTGACATTAATTCTCATACAGACTTCCCCCGTTTATCTGACAGGTTAGGGACTGGGGCGCTGTCAGAAAGCAGAAATGTTTGAAAAATAGAACCCGTGTACTGTAGGGAACATCAAGGACTTACCAAGACCCGCTTGGGCTGCACCCACAGCTGGCTTGGCGCACACACACACACCGAGCTCACTTTGCTAGCAGCACATGTGCGTTTCTAAATGAGCCTCCACAGGGAAGAACTGATAGAAGCCTGATGTTTCGATGCTTGCAATACAGCCATGTTCCAGGGTATTTGCTGTATACATAGACAAGACTTGGGACCACATGGATGTGCAAGCAGCCCCGAGCAAGCCTCCATGGGCAAGAAGAATTGATGAAAGAGCAGACCCCATGTTGAATTAATGAAGCATGCCCTTAATTTGGAAATGTCAAAAGAGCAAGTCATCAGAATGCAGGGCATCAAAAGGCAAGGGCTTCCTGTGTATTAAGAGAAGACCATACCAAAGGAATCTTGGTTGAGGCACACAGCATTCCCATCAGGATTGTACCCCTCACCAAGGATTAAACAGGTAAGTTCACATGGTGCATATCAACAAAATAGTCCTCAGGAAATCAGGTGTACAGGCACATCACAATTGATTTTGGTTGTGTTTCATCATTCCACAATCATCTGTCCAAAGAACACGAGACATAAGAAGCCTGATGAATAGGAACCACACTTCTTTTTAACCATTTGTCAGCGGAGGCTAGGGTCAAGCAGGACCCGGACCAGAGTCGGGCACAAGCAGCGTTTAATGCAGTCTGTAAACAAAGGTGCTGCAGTACACAAACAGTCTGTAACTGAAAGTAAGCCTTGGCAGCAGGCTCCAACAGAAAATAATGAGGGGTTACCTCACCCAGAACACAAAGAGGTTACTTCACCCAAACGCAGGGAGTCAGTCTCGGAAGGGCCAGGCGGCAGGACACGGACTCAGGCTGGGCTGGAACAGGGCACGGGCGACAGATGCACGGTAGACCGACGGTTGTTGCTCCGTGCCCTTCCCAGCCCAGCGCCCGCCCTAAAAAGACCCCTCGAGCCGCCTCCGGCCAATCCGGCTTGAGCACGCGGCTGGGCTCAGCTGTGTTACAGCTGGGAGCTCCCAGCCCGCAGGTGTTTCTCATGCAGCCGCCGGGACCGGCGGCTTGCTTCCTTGAGCCGCCGCCACCGCTGCTGGAACGTAGGCAGCGGGGTGGAGGCTTCAGCCTCCTCAGGGTCGGCATCGCGAGTAAGCGGTGCCCCGGGATCAGGCCCGGGACCTGCCTCCTCCGACAAGCCACCGCCCGTCATGCCCACCGGCACGGGGGCCGGGCCGGTGGCCTCCGCAACGCCGGGATGATCCCCTGCGGCGGCAGCGGCCTCCGTCACGCCGGGGAGACCCCCATCGGCGACGGCGGCCTCCATGGCGTCTGGGTGATCCCCGGCGGCGGCAGTGCCCTCCGCAGTGACCGGGCAATCCCCGTCGTCGGCAGCGGCCTCCGGAGTGCCCGAGCCCCCCTCCTCCTCCTCGGAGGCGGCCGCTGCATCGGCCCTGGGGACGCCCGCGGGTGTGGTCACGCCCAAGGTTCTGACAACTTACAGAAGGGGCAACAAACACATGAGCTGTGTACAGCTCTTACCACTACCTTTGCAGCCCCTAAGCATTCCTACCCTTGCAAAATTTGCCAAATTTGGTATCAGCATTTCCTTTAAATTTTTCACTTGTCCCTCTAAAATTCAGTGCTGCAGCACCAAATATAGCTGCCCGCTCCGTTTTAATTTCAACTGGACTGAAAACAAGCACATGTTCTGAAGCCAAACTGTACTCTCTGAAGTTAATTTGCCTTCAAAACCAGGAGTGGACTTGTTTAGGATTTCCCCCTCACATACACACCATCAACTTTCAGCACTATAAGAGAATGGGCATCTGACCTGCATATATGGCCCTCTGTCTTGCTGAATTTCCCAACCCTACTAAAGCTGGACAAGGTCCTGGCACACATCCTTGCCCATCCTGAGGTCTAGCAGGTTGTGAGGTGACACTGCATGCCCCTCAATCCCAGAAGTTGCCCAATTAAGAAGGTCTGAAGCAAAGTCCATAACTGTGCTGCACCAGAGTTAGGTATGGGACATTTCCGCACTAGACTGTTACAGCGCTATTATTTCACTTTCAACATCCTATAGAATCCTGGGTTTGCTGTTTAGGGAAAGGGTGGCTGGCCGTGCAGTCAGAACCATCTCCTCAAGTGCTGTAAAAGGACAAACCACCTTGGTCACAAACCACAGGATTACAGCTTCAGGTCATCCTGTCACACAAATCTGCTTCAAAACCTTGAGGATATGCTATAGGCTGCTCTCAAAGAGTGTCCTGGGAGAGGACAACATGACGGAATCTTCTTTTACCGTAAAGGTTCCTCTGCTTATAGACATATGTTCTTCCAAGCAAAGTCTCTGTTTAGTCCCTTTGCTCCACTGTGCCTCTTAAAACAGCTTTGGTTGTCAAAAAAATAAATAAATAGATTGCTCAGATTAGAAAAGTGAAAGCCATCCTTTCTGAATAAATCCAGCTGCTTCTGCTAGATTTCTAGATGTATAAAAATATGTCCCAGACCCTAGTTCAACTTGGGCAAGGCAGGAAACTTTAGCAGGGGTGAACATCAAATTTTTGCCCCTAGCAACTGTTACAGTCACAGGGGGAAATAAAAATCAGAACCAGAAAACTAGAAAAATCAGAACCAGAAATGATAGCAAGGATGTGGAAGAATTAGCAAGGTATATCCCTCCATTGATGACTTGACATCAATGGATTCTTGCATTATTGGAAAAACTGGAATTTCTACATCACCTTCTTAGGAACAAAATAGCAGAAGATACCTTTGAGGTTACCTGGTATCCATTTCTAACATGTAAACTCACCCTTGAATCACATGTTGCATGAACCACACCAATCACATGGAAATTCTCCAAAGGAAATCTTTTAGATTTTGATTGTTGTTTGTTGTTCCTATGTTTTTGTTTGTGACGGTATTGTGTGTGTGTGTGTGTGTGTGTGTGTGTGATTTCATTTTGAATTATGAACATTGTAAGAGATAGAGGGAGGGTAGTGAATAACCTGTCACTTTAATAAAAATGATTTTTAAAAAACTAAGTCTATTAGGAACAGCAAGTCTGTCTCTTGTCTTTTTTCATAGAAGTTCTCATCTGCCTTTTTATAGGCCTTATCATCGTTATGGTCTTGCACCATCAGATTTTCAGTTTGTTGTTCTCAGTTGCAATAGATGTCATAAGCAGAAAGATAATTCTTGATAATATGAGATTTTTTGCTGCCACTGTTTTTCCCAACTAGAACAAAGGGTATCTTTCCCAATTGTCAATATAGTTCTCCATTCATAAGTCACTTATGTTCTTTCGTTCTTCTTAAACAAACCCATATTCTCAGATCTTTTTAGTACTAAATTTTCTTTCAGTTCATGAACAGTTTTTTTGTAATGTTTCTGAAATGTTTATTTTAAAATATTCTGATTTTGAGACATTGATCTTTAAGCCTGAAACTTTACTGTACAAATGGAGTTTGTTGAGATTTATTGCTTGTTCCAGGATGCATGGAAGGGCTATGTCAAAATCGTACAATGTATCTTAGCTTCTTTGCCTCCATATCTGATTTCTCTAATATTTCTATTTGATCTTACTAGACTGGTCTGGGGTTCTAAGAATACTATAAATGATAAGGTTGATAGTGAACAACAATGACATTTTCCACAAGTTAACGATTTCTGTCATACATTTATTTCAGAAACCTTTGACTTAGCTTCTCTATAAAGAAGCTCAATCTACTTCTAAAGATAATCCCTAACTTTAGCTCTTGCGACATTCTAAATGGAAATTTCCGCTGAACTGGGTCAAAACCTTTTTTTATAGCCATGGAAGAGGAGCATAGCATCTAAATTCTGAATCCTACCCAATTTTATACAGTCAACCAATTTTGTTTCATTCTTTATGTTTATGGGATTCATGTCGAGGAGGTCTGTTTGATGCTGATATACATATTTTGTTAGCCTTCCTGGAAGGATGCTTATTTTAAAAAAATCATCCTAATTTAACAAAGAAATCAAACAATAAATCTTTGCAAGAAACTAATCTGTAATCTGATTTTAAGATCATTTTCATTACCACTTTTGAAGATGCAAATATTCATTAATCATTGCCATATATTTTGGAGCTATTGTAGTTGTTGTGCACCTCCAAGACACTTCTGAGTTATGACAACCCTAAGTTGAACCTATCATGGGATTTTCTCGGCAAGATTGGTCAAATGGGGGTTGCCTTTGCCTTCCTGTGAGGTTGAGAGAATGTGACTTCCTCAAGGTTATCGAGTGGAGATTAAGCTATTATTTGTGTGTAATTATTTTGTAGGAAATTGCCTCTGTTTCCATATAGTGGGAACCCTTGGATGTCTGGTCCTAGTGCACTGCTAAATGATGTTTGCTCTGCAAATGTTGGTATTTGTATAACCTTCTTTTGCAGAATCCCTGAAAGATAAACATCCTATAACAAGTAGTATTGAACCCAGTTTCCTAGCATACCTGTCGGTAGCAGTAACCAAAATCAGTGCAATTTACTGAATTCCCATTATCAGAGCAATCATCTTACATCAGCCTTGATGGGCATATGACCTGCTGCCCAACCCATGTTGTTATTGTTGTTGTGTGCCTTCAAGTCATTTCTGACTTATGGCTACTCTATTGTAGGGTTTTCAGGGGGCTGAGAGTGTGTGATACACTCAAGGTCACACAGCGGATTTCCATGGCCAAGCAGGGACTCGAACTCTAATCTCCAGGGTCAGAGTCCAACACTCAAACCATCTCACGACTCTGGCTCTCTTCGACTCATGCTAGAGTTGGGTTGGTTGCCATCCACATTTTAAAGGCCATCCATCCAAAGGCATGGTGAGATCTATAGGTGATATCTGAATAGTGTAATTTCCATAGCTGAGCCTATATAATTACTTTGAAAATTAAGAAACCAATTAGCCCTAGTGCAATCAACTGATGCTTCCTGAGGAGCTTGTTGACTTGGTCATCCTCCTTTTCCTTGCTCTTTTTGAATACCACACACAGCAAGATGAAAATATCTAACTACTCCCCCTTCCACATTTTCATGTCAGGTAGCCAAAAGTAGGTAACTGGCAGCCAACAGAAGGTGATTTTCAAATGGCTGGACATGGATATGTCCACTGTGTGCTTGTTGGATGCCACTTGGGTGTTTGTCCTTATGTCCCCAGCTGAGGCCACTGTTGTGAAAAAAGGACAGGTCGTGGTTACTGGAGGAACATCCAGGGTCTTCAAGGGTTACTCACTCAAACCCCATTGTGTAAGAGTTTTGTCACCTTTGGCCTAGGGCTAGGGCTTTCTGTGAAGCTACTTCCAACTTCTCATTTTCTCCTAAATCAAGCTCCTTTTCCAGAAACTTCAACCAAGCCAGGATTGTCCAATAAGAATGAAACTATTAGAGCCCAGGAACAGCTAATTAATTATCTTGTTAAATGTTTAAGTCAGAAGAATTTTCCACCAGTGCTGTCAATGCGCCAGATTACCTGATTAACACTGAAATTGTATATGATGTTTTAATGAGCTGATTGAACTTAGAATTTTAAGAAGAAAAGCAAGACACTTCCATCAGTCTAAGGATTCCTAAAACAATGTGCCCACATGTAAATGTATATCTTCTTTGTGGTCTTTGTGCCTCACACAACTGGGTTTTGTGCCTATGCAGAGCCTCCAATCAGAATATTCCAGAGCTACTTAGCTTGGCGGGAAGTCCTGCTCCCTCCCGAGTACTGGGAACAATCTCTGAAGCTCCTTCAGCAGGTGGCTCAAATGTGGTGCTGTTCATCGTATCAACCACGGTATCAAGAGTTCCAGCAATTCAATCGATACTGACAACAGTACTGTCCTCTTTGATCCTGACCATGGCTTTGACTTGTCTGCTCCATCTTCTTCTCCCCATTGGTATTAACCGCTCCCCCCATATCCTCGGGTGCAGTATTGACATCAACAACAATGCCATCCCCCACCTCCACCCAAAAAGGACAAACCGTCTAAACGGAACCAACCGGCCAATCCCCAAGACGACTCCGTACTCTCAAAAAAACACAACAAGAAGACAAAGCACTCTTCTTCCAAGGCAACACCAGCCTCAATACATCACACCAAACAGTGGCAGAATCTCCTCGCCCTGCTCCACTAATATGGATCAATACTCTCTTGGAACTGGTATTAAATCCATCACTTCCGTAGGTTGAGACCCTCCACCAACCCATGTCTTTGGATATTCAAGATATCCAACCACCTCAATCGACTCATACAACTTCAACTCACCCTTCGGTAGTGAGCAGTGCTACCGTAAGACACTCCCATTCCCATGCTCAGTCCTAACGATCCTGGTCCCAATCACGCTGCTCTCGGTTGCGGTCCCAGGACACTTGCTCTCACCGCTCTCCTGTTCAGTCCTGACACGATCACTCCTTCTTTCCTTGTTCCAGATCTTGCTCTCAACACACCAGGTCGTGCTTCCAAGGTGAACACTGTTACCGAACACCAGACCATTCTTCCTCCAGCCACCACCACCAGATCCCTCAGTACATTCAAGAGGACTCTCCCATTTGTTGGCTTCCTACCCAGACCGCTACCAAGAGAAACATCTTTTAAGAGAGATACCTAGATCATACCAGTCATTCTCTCCTTCCTACAGGATTGCGAGCATGAGCAGAAATATCAAGAAGAAATTCCGGAGTTGGTAGAATTCACTAGCCATCACTTTCCTCCACTACCACTGGACCTTTCTCAACATTGACACTGTTCCCACTCTCAGTCTCTATGTCGGCCTCAATCCTGAGCTTGCTCACTCTCTCACTCACCTTCCTGACATCGGTCATGACACCAACAGGATGTCTCCCTGTCTCCACTCTCCAGACCATAGCAGGTGGTCAATGGTTCTCCACCACCACCTCCAGTACCACCGCATCACAAATCTCTTTGATATTGTCTGGTGTCTCCCCTTCCAAGGACTACTGCCACGATCTTCCATGCACCCGCCTCACCCCTGGTACAGACTGCAGCATCTACTTCAAAAACAGTTCCAAGCCAGGCCTTACTGATTTCGGTACTGTTGGACCTCCCCAGTACTGCTTCATCAAACACAACTACCACCACCATCTGCCTCTCCATCCGCCTCTGGGGAAGATGTCAATTCCAATTATACCTCCATCAATCAGGACTGACCATCCACACCCTCTCCTTTGAATGCTGTCCTTGCAGCGGAAGCCGAAGCACCCCTGGAGGGCATCACAAGGTTTTCTGACATTATCCTTCGGATGGGCAAGGTGATCAAACTCAACGTTGCTGCTCCTCAGGTCCCTGTCACCAATCCTGTCTTTCAAATAATGGACACCCAGTCCACTACTGCTGCTTCTATTCCTTTCCTGCCAACACTCCAGGAGGTCATTAAGCAGACATGGGTCCAGCTTTCCTCTCTACCCCTGATCTCCCACCATTTGGAACAAGTCTACAAAATTCATCAGACAAACTTCTCCTATCTCTTCACTCAAACTACTCCCAATTCCATCATCGTGGAAGTGGCTCAAACTAAAGGGGAAAAGAAACCACACTGCACCCCTCAACAGACAAGGCGCCTTGACATCTTTGGCAGGAGATTCTACTCAGCAGCAGCTCACTCCACCCATGTATCCAACATGGAAGCATGTATGGCAGCCTACCAGAAGTTCCTCTGGGACTCCATGCTCATTTTGATTCCACATTTCCTGATGAACAAAGAGCTTCAGCCCTCCTCCTACCTCAGGAGGCGCAGGCACTGGTGACCCAAAAGATCAAGTTGTCCAGGCATAGGGTTGAATGCATGGCTTGGATGATTGCAGGTGTGTTCTCCCTCCGCCATTTTGCTTGGCTGCGCTCAGCAGGTCTCACGGAAGACATATGCAAACACATCAGGGACCTTCTGTTCGGTGGCCAGGGCCCCTTTGATTCCACCACAGATGAATCCATCAAGCAGGTCTCTAAGACTCACTTCACTGCTAAGAAGATGGGCATTCATCAACCTCTGCCATCTTATCATAGCCACCAATCTTGCCATACCTGGCGCTGGCAGCCCACTTCTACTTACTGTTCCTGATCACCCAGGTTTTTCTGCACTGACTCCCCACTCTCTTCTCTATGCACCGCTCCTTCAAGCCACAATGACTGCAGTCTTCAAAAAAGTCATCCTTCTCGATTAAGTCACGCTTTTAACTTCCTTTATAGGACTCCACCAACCTGGTCTTCCTGTCTCACCTCTCTCTGCTCTCCAATGATTACCAACATCACAGCTCATTTTTTTGCCTGGCACACAATACCTCAGACACTTGGGTTCTGACCATAGTTTACTTGGGATACGCCACTGAGTTCTTAAGTACTCCACCCATTGGTGTCTTCTAATCCACCCCTCTGCATCCCTCTCTACTGGAATAAATTTCCACTGTCCTGACCAAGGGTGCCATTGAGCGGTTGCCTCGCAGATGCATGCTGATGCGCTGTTTCTCCAAGTACTTTATCATCCTGAAGAGTGATGGTGGCCTTTGCCCGATTCTCAATCTTCGTGGGGTCAACATCCACCCCGGAATGTTCAAGATGGTCACCCTTGCTACCACACTTCCCTTCCTCAGGAGAGGGAACTGGTTCACCTCCATAGATCTTTGTGACGCATATTTCATATTTCAATCTCCGCTTTACACTGGGGGACGAAATTTTCCAGGACAAAGTCCTTCCTTTCAACCTCACCACTGCACCAAGGGTATTCACAGAATGTATGGCAGTGGTCATCACCCTCCTTTGAGCCCAAGGTATCTCCCTATACCCTTACCTTGATGACTGGTTGCTAGTGGTGTCCTGCAGGACCAAACTCTACCATGTTACCCTCTCTCTTCTCGACTCACTGAGCCTCCAGATCAACCCCAAGAAGTCAATCCTCCACCCAACCCAATGGATAGACTTCATATAGGAGCAGCCCTCAACTCCCATTCCAGGAGGGCCTTTCTTCCTCTCAAGAGAGCGTTTATGCTACAAAGAGTGTCCCACTGCATCATTTCTTTGCCCCAAGTCCACGACCCACCACATTCAACGCTTGCTTGGCCTCATAGCTGCTGCGATTGCAGTCACCACCCTGGCCCGCCTCCGAATGCAACCTCTCCAATGGTGATTTATACACAACTTTGATCCTCTCCAATCAAGGGAGGAAGCTGGTCATTCCCCTAATAGTCAAGGACACCCTCCTCTGGTGGACATCCCTGCGCAACCTCTGCCTCAGGGTTCACTTCAAGCTTCCTCACCATGGACACCTCCAGGTTGGGCTGGGTTGCTCACTGCAAGACCCTCATGGCCCAAGGCCGTTGGTCACCAGTTGAGAAACGTTTCCATAGCAACACCCTGGAACTTCTCACAGTCTTCAAAGCCCTCAGGTACTTCCAAGCTCTGCTTAAACACAGGGTGGTCCAAGTCATTTCCGACAACACCATAGCCATGGCTTACATCAACCACCAGGGTGACACCCACTGAGCAACCCTTCTTGACTTCACTCTTCACTTCTGGACATGGGGCAACAGGTATACCCGATTGCCACCCACCTCACTGATACGTATATCTCTCTGGCAGTCAGCCTCAGCAGGGCCAAGGAACTCCACCACGAGTGGTCCCTATCCCACTGTGTCTTTTGCCTCCTCACATGCCACTGAGGTGTCCTGCACATCGACCTATTCACTCCTCTCAATACAAAATGTCCTCCAGAGCAGAAACAGCCAGGGGCTCATTCGGGGATGCCTTCATCTTCAAATGGATTGGCTGCCTGCTCTACAGGTTCCCTCCTTTTCCTCTCCTAACCCGGGTTGTAGCCAAGATAGTATCAGACCAGTCAGACGTCATTCTTATCACTCCTTTCTGGCCTCACCAGCCATGGTTTGGACCCCTCCTTGCCATATCTTGGGGCCACTACTTCAGACTTCTGACCAGGAAGACTCTCCTCTCTCACCCCAGGGGTCACATCCTTTATCCAGACATTACTCTTCTTTGCCTCACAGTGTAGAGGATAACCTTCTAGATTACCTGACTCTCAGTGCTGTCCTTGAGGTTTCCCACAAACCTTCCACAAAATGATTCTACCACTACAAGTGGAACTGGTTTTGTGCCTTCATGGCCTCCAGATCCAAACCATCCTCTCCAGCCTCCCTCTCCACAGTGCTACACTTCTTTCTCTCCCTCAAACACTAGGGAGTCGCATTTTCTTCCTTGCAGGTCTATCTTGCCGCTATTATGGACCACCAACCCCTCTTGGACTCCAATAGGACCTTTTTCACAGATCCAACAGTTAAGCGATTCCTCAAAGGACTTGCTCACCTCTACCCCCCTGTTGCTGGACCACTGTCTCCCACTTGTTCTCTCCTAGCTACTCTGTCACCCTTTTGAACCCTTGGCTAAAAGTTGATGAGACACTCTTCACCTTGAAAACTGTTTTTCTTGTGACTGTTACCTCAGCACGCTACTCTTTGGAGCTTGCAGACCTCAGGGGGGATGACCCCTCCCTAGTTTTTCATAGAGATAAAGTGATTCTCCATGCAGATATTACCTTTTTACCTAAGGTGGTCTCAGAATTCCATCTCTTTCAGGAGATAGTTCTTCCGACTTTTTACTCGGAACCCTCTACTCCATACTTTAGACATCTATAGGGCTCTTGCCTTTTCTTGCCTTCTACTGCTCAACCTCCTACCGCCGCTCCTCTTCTCTCTTCCTTTGTTATGGAGGACAATGAAAAGACAAAATAGTTTTCGCCTAGCATCTCTCAAAGTGGCTTGTTGAGACCATCTGCATCTCTTACCAGCTGGCCCAGCACCCTGTTCCAGACTTCCTCTGGGCACATTCTATTAGAGCCATTTCATCTTCAGCAGCTGCACTTCATGGTGTTTCTCTTCAGGACCTCTGTAGGGCTGCAATATGGTCTCAACCATTGACCTTCATCTGCCACTACAGACTGGATTGTAGAGCCAGGAGAGATGCTTCCTTTGGATGAGCTGTCCTTTCTTCGATTCTGCAGTGACCTGACCCTCCTTCCAAGATAAAGCTCTGCAATCACCCAGTTGTGTGAGGCACAGAGACCACAAAGCAGAAGAACAGGCTGCTTACCTGTAACTGGTTCTTCAAGTGGTTTTCTGTGCCCTCACACAAACCCTCCCTTCCTCCTCTCTTTTTCAGGTCTCTGCTAGCGGACTCGAAACTGAAAGGGAAATGGCTTGGTGGGCTCATGCATGCATGGTACTCAGAAAGGGGGTGGGACTTCCCACCAAACTAAGAAGGTCTGGAACATTCTGATTGGAGGCTTTTTGCAGGTGCAAACCCCAGTTGTGTGAAGGCACAGATGACCACTCGAAGAAACACTGTTTCAGGTAAGCAACCTGTTCTTAAATGTACTTAAGTGAGACCTCCTAGACAACTGCCATCCCAAGCCACTCCTGGGCCTCTGTGAGGCCTGAAGTCCAATCACACAGCTGGGTCCAGATGGTACTAAATATGTTTTGGAGGTATGCGGAGCTGACCATCCCCAGTTCTTCTACATCTCAAGAGAAAACACTGCAAAAGCACCCATCCTCAGATCCAAAGTGGCAAGAAACCTGAGGTAGCTGCCAATGCAGCCACCATTGCTCTCTCTTGCAGGTGAGCAAGCTTGCTTAATGCACCTGTGGCCAGCCGGCACCTCACTCCTCTGCTAGCTGCCAACAAGCCACCAACTAGTAACTCCTTCAAGTTGTGAGGTCAGTACTTCAAAGTCGTCACTGGATTGTGTTTCAGTGGACTGAGATCCAGAAAAGGGAATTTTGCCAAATCCAAATCCCAATGAACCCAGTAGTGCTTACCTGTGAGTAGACAAGCAGAAGATCACATTATTTTGTGAAGTTTTGTTGTATTGTGAGTGAAATCCTGGGCTTTATGGCAGTAAATCTGCAGCTACAATATGATTGATAGTGGTCATCTAGCCTCTACTCAAAAACCTCCTAAGATGGAAAGTCCACAATCTACTTTCTAAGGCCGTTTGTTCTGCAGCATATACCATCAGACAGTTTTCCCTAATATTTAGTCAAAATCACCTTTTGTGTAATTTGGCATCTTACCTCTGGAGCAACAAAGAAACATTTTGCTCCGCTGATTCTGTGACGTCACTTCAACTATTTGATGGTGGCTATCATAACACCACTTAATCATGCCCACCCATTCTGTCTTAGTTTCCTGGTCCCCTGGCCATTTGTATACCCTTTTTTTGTAACAGGCCTTATAATCCATTCATAATGTTCCTGCATTCATGCACACCCAGTGACTCAAAAGCTTTTAGCTTAAGATGGGAGGGGAGGATGGTTAGGCAGCAGGGTAGCATTTGTGCATGAGTGATGCTGCTGGTGCTGGCAGGGTCTGAGAAGAACGTCGGCAGAGCAGAATCTTCTGAACTTTTAGCAGCCTGCCAGATGGCATGGTGCAAAAACAGCCTTTTAGAATTAATAACTGCTTCTCCAGAGGAAAAGGTTCATTCAAGAAGCGTTTCACATTTTGGCAGGAGTATATTTTAGTGCCTAGCATTTTCTAGCTGCTTGGCTTCAGAACAGGATATAAACTACACTCCAAAGGAAGGTTACATTTTAAAAAAATTGATGATGATTTTTCTTCACACCCCCTTCTATACCCATCAAGCCTCCTTCTTTTGGCTCCTAATAGTGCAGATTCTAATCGAGAAATTATAGTAACTCGTATGTGCATTTTGAGAGTATATCACTGCCACAGTTAATTAACAGTTATTAGCATCCACGTAGTGTGCTGTATTATGTGTCACAAATCATTGCGTCTCCCTGTGCAGCTACAGCAATTAAGAACTCTATCGCACCTTCTGTATAGTCATTTGGTTGGCATCCAGGTCTTTTCAAAACTGGAAATTGCTAATCAAATCATTTCTGCTCTGTGCCTTGGTATCGTTTATTCTCTTCTTAATGATGTGCAACGTTCTCCCCTCTCCCTCCACCCTCCCCCTCCTTCTCCTTGGGCTGTTAAAAGAGGCATTGGTGCATCTAACCCATTTCACACATCTCATGGGTTAAACAGTAATGAACTTGCAGGAGGAAGTGGAAGCTTTGGTGCTGGCTCCTTTTCATTCTTCCTGTATTTCTTTCTGACCCCCGCTCATCCTGCTTTCTTAGCCAGCAGCAATGTCTTTCCTCTCCTGCTGTTGAGCGATTACATTCTGCAATTGTAAAATGTTTTGACAGGCTCACAGGGCTGACTTGCCAGGGATCTGCACCAGCCCCATTTAGCTTCTCTGCTAAATTCAATGAGGCCCCTCCTCAGTCAATTTGTTATCTCTCCAAATAGAAATTAATGACCTCCTAAGGAAAGATTGCAGGCTAGTGACATCGTACGCCCCTGCATCCCTGTCCTGCAGAGAGGTTAAGATGCCAGTGACAATGGAGACATACATGCTAACAGGCCAATCCTGAAACCCTGAAGGATTTTCTGGGAAGCTGGCATAGGTAGGAGGCAGAGCAGGACCTACTGGCAGATCATTGGCTGATTTGCAGTAGATTTGTCAAGCATTTCTGACTCACAAATGTCTAAAAACAGCAAAATTAAGAAGCATGGCAGGCACGGGGGAAAATTAATGCTTAGGAAAAGCTGAGTGCTGAAAATTAATGCTTAGGAAAAGCAGGAGTGATTTTTTTTATTTGAAAAACCTCGCAACTTTAGTTGGTGTTTTTTTTAACAGAAATTCCCATGCTGTGCACATGCTCAAAAGTGCATGAGTATGTCCTCTTGCATCTGGCTCCAGATAATAGACTGCAGCTTGCTTGCTTAGTGTATTAATTTGTTCGTTCATAAGATGAAACAGTTTTTTAAATCCCACCAGAGCGTTTCAGTGAAAAGCACAGTAGATCTTCCAAGTGTGAAATCTGTCCATCGCAATCAAAACAGAACTGGACAAGGGGAAAGCTCACTTAAAATAAGTAAAAATTGGCCATGTTGGCTGGAAGATTCTGGGAGCTCTAGTACATAAAAGCAACTTTTCCCCCCATAATCCAAGAGCATAACACATTCCCTCCCAGAAGGAAGAAAAAAGTGAGGGATTCCAGTTTGGGAGAATCATCGAATATACAGCACTATTTGGTTGTGATGATCCATGAGACCTCTTCTCCACAGTCTGCAGTACTTCCGCAACAAGAATTACCACTAGACACAGCTTCTCTCAAACATCCAACACGTTCTCCCTCACAATCCCCTTCTTCCACTGTTTCTGAGGGTAAAAGGCTCAAGAATACTCCAGTTTGTCAAGAGGTGCCACTCCAAGTAACAACTGTAGAGGTCACCACAGAACATTGTACTTCAGCTGATGTTTGACCTTCACCACCTCCTAGATCTCACCAACAAACACATTCTGTGGCCTCATCACATTCTCATCGATTGGGTGCTACATGAGTGGGATCCTGCCAGTCTTGCTCTCATTCTTGATCTCAGTAGGTCTCCAACCATTATCGACATCGAGGTTCTCAACGTTGAGATCATCATCACTCAAGGTTTCGTTCATGATCCTGCTCCCGTTCATCTGGGCATTCCTGTCGTTCTCGAAGAATGAAGCATACTCATCACCAAAGAACCTACTATTATTACTCTCCTTCCGGTTGTTCAGAATCGTATTACTCGGAGCAACATTATATTCCTCAACATAGGCACAGAAGACATTGTCGTCATGGCACACCTTCTCACCATCATTTGAGCCCCTCCACGTCTTTGCTTTTGAAGTTAGGGCAATCCCCTTCACCAAAATGCCATCGTACAAGCCAACTCACGGAGGCTGCAACCGGTCAGCTGTTGACATCAACATCACAACTGATGGCTGAGGCGCAACCTGGTAACTCTCAACGTCAATTACCCAAGGTTGCTTCCTGACAGTCCCCTTCGCCTTCCTCATCAGATTCTAGCGAGTTGTCTGACCATGGTAACAAAAAAACCTCCTGACCCTGCAATCTCTCAAGCAGAGCCCATTTCTCCCCCGATGACATTCGAGCTTTCTCAGACCTGATAACTTGCATATCCAAAAACCCTAACTTCACCACTGAGGCATCGAAAGAGTCCATTAATGACCCCGTCTACCATCAACTACAGGAACAAACACCAACTGTCTCAGCCATCCCACTCTTTCCTTACCTCTTGCATGTTTTCAAGACCTAGGCTTCCCCTTCCTCAGCATTGGCTACAACTAAGGGATTGGATTCTCTCTATAAAGTTTTAAATACCAAAGAGGAATGGCTTCAAAGTCACCAGAAGCCAAATTCACTCACAGTGGATGCTGCCCAGGCTAAGAACTGTCAGGGCCTCCATGCCAGCCCACCAGACAAGGAGGGTAAGAAAATTGATTCTATTGGAAGGAAGAATTATTCTAATGCTGCCCTCATATGTAAGATTGCCAACTATGCGGCCTGGATGGCAGCATATGACTAGTTCCTGTGGGACAAGATTAAAGTGTTCATTGTCAGATTCCCAGAGGAATTGAAGAGAGTGGCTGAAGTGTTTCTCCTCAAGGCAAAAAGATTGACCAACCAGCAGATCATGACAGCCAGACATATCATGAACTGCACCTTGAAGGCCTTCACCTCCTCGGTAGCCGTCCGGTGCCACTTCTGGCTACTTTCGTCAGTTTTATTGCAATCTGCTTAGTTGCTGGTTGAGGCTCTGATCTGTGACTCTGTGGGACTCTTAATGCCTCCACAAACAAGAAGCTGGAGCATACTCATAAGATGCGATCCAGCACAAAGAAGTATTGGATACAGCCTCAACAATCATCATATAAATACAAGTACTGCCAATATCGAATGGTGCCGCATTGACAATATAGGCCCTCCCAGGCCTCTTCCCCACAACAGCAGTCACAGAGGCTTCTGTCCTGTCAGTACAAGCCTCAATACAAGAAGAAGTCTTACTCATCCAAGCAGTGTGTTTGACTCCTTTGAGGATGATTCCATGACGTCACTTGACGCTGCTACAAAGTCATCTGTATCATTTCAATCCAATAACGCAGATGTCATAACCACTGACATCGATAATGCCATGACCTCAGTGCCAACGTCACACCCGGATATACAACACCCGGATTTCACTGTCAACGTCAAATCTAACTTCATCACCAAACCCGTTCTTCGGGTTCAAGCTCAAGCAACATCTAAGAACTTGGATCTTGATCATGATGGACTCCTGGGTGCTCGACATCGTGGTGAAGGGCTATGCCATTGAGTTCAGCATGGTTCCCCTGCTGGGCCGAGTCTGCGTCACTCAATCATCAAGCCCTCTCCACAAAGAAATACGCATCCTACTCAAGAAAGGTGCAATAGAGCAGATTCTGTTCTGAGTTCTACACAACAGCTTCTCCTCCCGATACTTCT
This sequence comes from Iguana delicatissima, assembly GCA_948472985.1. Taxonomy (NCBI): domain Eukaryota; kingdom Metazoa; phylum Chordata; class Lepidosauria; order Squamata; family Iguanidae; genus Iguana; species Iguana delicatissima. The sequence continues at coordinate 75,871 of CAOKZL010001862.1, read as the reverse complement.
TAGTGTCCAAGAAAGACAGAGGCGTTCAACTGATCCTGGACCTTCAACAGGTCAATCGTTACATCTGGCCACATTGATTTCAGGTGATCACTTTGAAATCGATTCTTCCATTCTTGCAGGAGGGAAACTGGTTTGCAACCCTCAATTTGAAGGATGCGTATTTCCGCGTGGCAATCCATCTGGACCACAGATGGATTCTTGCCTGCACTATCAGGAACCATGTGTATCAATTTTGAGTTCTTCCCTTTGGCCTGAGTACTGTGCCCAGGTTGTTCATCAAATGTATGGCGGTGGTAGCAGCAGCCTTTCAACAATGTAAGATCGTCCTCTTTTCCTATATCGACGATTGGCTAATTTTTGCCTAGTCTTGAGTTTGACTCCTGCATAATGTCAACACCACCTTGACTCTTCTGTGAGATTTGGGTCCTACAGTCAGTTTCCATGAGTCTCATCTTCAACCTGTCCAGAAGATACAGTTCACAGGATCAACTCGAGACTTAATCCAGAAAAGGTCTACCTGCCCGAGGACAGAGCTCTGTGTATATGAAACACAGTGAAATCCTTACCGGTGAGCCTCTGCTCGATCAATCCAAGTGCTTCTGGGGCTGAAGGCTTTGACAACCTCAGTGGTCTCCTTCGCCAAGCTGCATATGACGCTGCTGCAACACTGGTTCCTCACCTCATTTGACCTGTTCATCAACAGCCCTCGAAGCTGACTCTCAATTCCGAGATGGATTCTCTCTTGGTGGAGACGCAGTCGACATCTACTTACCTTTCCATTAACCTGCTCCCTCAGTATTGGTCACAACAGATGTTTCCCTTGAGGGCTGGGGAGCGCACATTCAACACATGACAGTCAGAGGCACTTGGTCAAAGGAGGAATGACAGTTGGCAGTCATCAAAACCCTATGAGCTTTCAAAGATGTTCTAATGGGCTGCACCATCCAGATACTGACAGATAATACTATTGTTGCTTATTATATCAACAAGCAAGGCAGTAGATATTCAAACACTTCAAACATGAGGTTCACTGATAATTAACCAGGATCTACAGAATGTTTATTGGACAACTTTAAAATGCACAATAAACTGAATACAGTGCCAAAAAAGAGGAGAACAAAGGTCATTTTGCATTAAAAAAATTATGCAAATTTGTAAATGCAGTACGTTTCATCAGTGTGAGGAAGAACACAACAGGGGATTCCACCATGAAGGTGCTAACTGTTGGTGAGCATCTTTCAAGCCTTGCTGTCTATTCCAGGGTCCTCCAGCATTAAACCTGTCTTAGACTGCAACTAAAGCATTATCCTCTGCAAAGATACCTGAGAAGGAAGCCTGTGTTGAAAATGATTAGAAGTCTTAGTCTTGATTTAAACCTAGTCTCCCTCCAATTTCCATGGCCTTCCCCCTCCCATCTGTCAGTTCTCAACCATCTCTCCTGACACTCCAGGCTTTCTCCAGCTCTTCATCTCATTTTGCTGAACTTTGAGTGATCTCCCCCTTTCTTCACTTCAAACAGAACCCCCAAACTGATCCACTGCTATTGTGAATTACCGTCAGATCCCTTATGGCAGCCCTATAAGTTAGATTCCCCAAGTTGCCTTTTCATCATTCAGGTCTGCCCGCTCAGAGGCACGACTTCTGTCACTGAGTCGTGTGTTCTCGTGGTTTGTCCAGAGTATGACAATCTCTAGCCCTTTCCTCATGGGGGGGGCCCCCCGAAACGGGGCGGCGCACTCAGGGGCGGAGATTACCTGGTAGCGTGTTGCTCCATCCCTGCTCCGTCCCTGCGGGGAACGCCAAATTTCGGCGTCGTTCGGCAGCGCCCAAAATGGCGGCCGGCGCCTTCCGGCAGCACTCCACCAATCAGGGCAGTGCACCAGCCGGAAGCCCACCCCCAGGCAGATCTGCAGAGACGTGCTACCGTGTCTCTGCAGTTCTTCACCGGGAGCTGCCATGGAGCAGCGTGGGCGAGTTTCATAAAAACCACTTGGGAAGGTGGTTTTTATAAAATTCGCAGCGCCACCCCTGTGGCTGCGCTAGAGCGGTTTGAGGTGTAGAGCCTCACCTTTTCCAACCGCGCTATTGCACCCCGCGGTGAGGATGACCTCTGTGTCCAGTTGTCGCACCGCGGGGTTTTACCCCCGTGTGGAAATGGTCTCTGTTTGGTCAAATAGACTTCTAGATAAAAGTCAAGCTTGATCTGCTCCAGGATGCATTCCTTTATCCCTAGTATCCGCAGAACTCTAGCACCATATTTCACAGGAGTTGATTCACTCCCTATCAGCCTTCTTCACTGTCCAGTTTCACAGACATGTAGGGGAGGTGATGGGGAGCAGTTCGTCCAGGGTGGCAATGTTTTGGGGGCATCCCGGCTCATAGCCACACCTCTGCACACCGTGGCTACACTCCCAAGCACCATCCCCCCGCCTCCCCATGCACTCCAAGCTCCACAGCTGCAGCTTCACATTCATAAATAAGAATCAGGATTTTTTTTTTAATATGGCATGGACAATCCTTAACTTTGGTGTTCAATGATATCTCTTTAAACTTGAGGATCTTATCTAGAGAGCTGAAGCTGAACTGTGTTTGGAGATCATCCTTGACTCTCTCTTTTTTTAAAGGCTCCTCTGAGGCTTTTATTTTTGGTCACGTGCTCTTCCTGAAGACATCCCTAAGGGGGCAGAGCTTCTGCTAAGTCACTGCCTTGGTTGAGAAGGTGGAGCTAGCAGTCACTAGCTCTATCTAACTGTTGCCTCAGTCCTTGGAGCTCAGCCTCTAAGGGTCAGCAGTGCATGCTTTGTAGGGGCGCAGTCATATCAATAAAAGTTATTACAGTCTGAGAGTGGTGAAAAAAGTAACTGCAGAAATGGAGACAGAAAGAGCAGATATTGTCTGCTGCAAGGTGGGTGCAGTGTTTTTCTTCTTGCCAAAAAATCTCACTGACTATGCTTGTAGGGAGTGCAAACTGGTGGTTCTCTTAGAAGAGAAGGTTGATGTGCTGCAGCTATGTATCAAATCTTTTCAGTGCATGAGACAATATGAGGACTTCTGAACAGAGGGAGTACTGATCCTATAAAACCAACAGGAAGAAACAAAGAGGACTGAAAACAAAAACAAAGAGGGCTGAAACAGTGAGGACAGTCACCATCAGGAGCAGACCATATTCAAGGGATTTGGAACTGCTCCCACTAAGCAATTACTTTCTACATCTTCCTGAGGCTAATGGTGGAGAAGGAGTCCAAAAAGGCAGCAAGAGACACTGCATGGCAAGGAAGGAGCACCCTAACCACCAACTGCAGCAAGAAGAGAAGAAAGGTGTTGGTGTTGGAGGATTAATTGCTCAGGGGTATAGAGGGAACTGTGTGCCAGCCAGACAAGATGAATCAGAAAGTGTGCTGTCTTGCTGGAACACATATCCAGGATTTACTGAAAAGATGCCAAAACTCTTTGAGAACACAGCACAGTACCCCTTTCTTCTGAGTCATGTGGACATGAAATACACTGCACAGAACTCATTTGAGCAGATCATCTTGGACTATGAGGCCCTGGACAGGAAGGTCAAGAGTTTGGAGGCACAGGTGGTGTTCTCATCAATTCTACCAGTGAAAGATAGAGGACCATACAAGGACAGGAAGATGCTGCAAGTGAACGACTGTCTGTGCTGACAGCATAGATGGGAGAAGTTTGGCTTCTGGAGCCATTGTCTACACTTCTTAGATGAAGGGGTACTGTAGATGGGCTACACCTCAGGAAGACAGGGAAGAATGGCTTTGGCAAAAGCATGGTGTATCTGATCAAGAGGGCTTTAAACCAAACCCTTGGTGTATTGGAGATGATAGCTTAATTATCTGTCCAAAAGTAATCTCTGAAAACAAGAGTATGAATTCTAAAGGAGAAACTGAGGTAAAGAATGGGAGCCACAGAAAAACTTGTTGTAGAATAAAAGATGAGAACAAACAATGCTTTTGATGTCTCTACACCAATGCACAGAGTTTGGGAAATAAGACAAGGTTGCAGTCCAACTACAGGAAGAGAAATATGACTTTATAAGTTTAACAGAGACTTGGCGAGATGACTTCCATGACTGGAATATAACAATTGAGGGATATAATCTGTTCAAAAATAATAAGTGGGGATGAAAAGAGGAGAAGTAGCATTATACGCTAAAGACAAATTCACATGTGCAGAAATCTACACAAGTTATCCAGCTGGATGAACAGAGACCATTGGGGTAAAAATAAATGGAGAAAGAAATAAAAAATAACACTATGACAGAAGTTTACCACAGACCACCAAACCGAAATGGTGCTTTTCAGAAACAAATCTCAGAAATCTCCAAAAAGCAAGAACTAGTAGTTGTGGATGACTTCAGTTATCCTGATATCAGCTAGAGACTAATTCTGCCAAGCATAGGCTCTCCAACAAATTCCTGATGTGCCTTGCACATAATTTTCCTCTTTTAAAAGATGAAGGAAGGAACCAGGGGGTTCAGCAATCCTGGGACTTGATCTTACCAATAGGGAGGAAGTGATCACTGTAATCAAAGCAGTTGGTATTTTAGGGGTACTTTAGGGGGGAGTGATGGTGTAATGCCAAATTTCATGATTGTAGGACAGTCCAAGGAAGACTATAGTCAAACATGAATTTTGAATTTCAGGAAAATTGGTTTTATCAAGCTGAGGAAAAAGCTAGGCAGAAACCCATGGTTAGATATGCTAAAGGAAAAAGACACCCAACATAGGTGGGATTTCATGAAGAAGAAACTGTTGAAAGCAAAATCACAAAGGATTCCATGGAATATAGCCTACAGCACTTGGTATTTGTTGATGGTCTCCTGTCCAAGTACTAACCAGGACTGATCTTACTTATCTTCCAAAATCAGATAGGCTCTTCCAGGAATCACCTAGTTAACCTAGATGAGTTCAGGTCTGCAGGGGCACTGCTTTCCAGAATATTGAAGGAACTTGCTGACATACTTGCAGAACCACTTGCAAAATCTTGAAGAACAAGTGAGGTGCCAGTAGACTGGAGAAGAGCAAACTTTGTCCCTCTCTTCAAAAAAGGCAAGAGAGAAATTGAATCCAGGAAAATACAAGCCAATCAGCCTGACCTCAGTATCGGGGAAAATACTAGAAAGAATTTTCAAGGGAGTAGTAGGAGCCAGCATGGGTTTGTCAAGCACAAATCCTACTAAACTAACCATATATCTTTTTTAATTGAGTAGTTTAGTTGATGATGGGAATGCTGTGGATGTCATCTATTTAGATTTCAGCAAAGCATTTGATAAGATCTTCCATAATATTTTGATTAGCACACAGACTAAATATAGAATAGCTGGAAACACATCAGATGAATTGGTTGGAAAACTGTGCTCAAAGAGTTGTCATCAGTGGCTGTGCTTCAGATTGGAAGGAAGTCTCAAGTGGAGTACCACAGTTCCTGGGGCCAATACTGGTTAATATTTTTATTAATTATTTAGATGATGGGGTGAAGGGAATCCTTATCAAATTTGTGGATGATACAAAACTGGAAGGGGTGGCTAGCACATTGGAGGACAGGAAGAGATTTCAAAAGGACCTTGATAAACTTGAAAACTGGGCTGAAATTCACAAAATGAAATTCAGTAGAGAAAAATGTTAAATTCTACATTTGGGCCACAAAAAACAAATGCACAGGTATAGGCTAGGGGATACCTGGCTCAGCAGTATAACAAGTGAGAAGGTGAGATTATTGTTGATGGTAAGTTGAACATGAGCCAGCAGTGTGATGCTGCAGCAAAGAAGGCAAATGCTTTACCCTACCTCAGCAGAAGCATAGTTTCCAAGTCGAGGAAAGCAATAGTCCCACTATATTTTGTGCTGGCAGGCTTCATCAGGACTACTGCATTCAGTTCTGGACACCTCATTTTAAGAAAGGTAGGGAAAAGTTGCAGTGAGTTCAAGGAAAGGCAACAAGGATGATAAGAGGAACTGAGAACAAAACATGAAGGACGGCATGTTCAGCCTGGTGAGGAAAAGACTGAGGCCATTTCTGCACCACACTCTTATAGCGCGATTATTCCACTTTCAACATCCTATGGAATCCTGGGGTTTGCAGTTTAGGGAGGGGCCAGCCGTTTTAAGTTTTAAGATAGTTTTAAGTTACAGGAGGGTAGATTTTGATTGAACATTAAAAGGAATTCCGTGACAGTGGTTAGGCAGTGGAATCAATTGCCTAGGGAAATTGTGAGTGCTCCTTCCCTGGATGTCTTCAAAAAGAAGTTCAACAGCTACTTGCTGGGGACGCTCTAGCTGGAGATACTGCATTGAGCATGGAATTGGACCTGATGCCCATAGGCCCCATTCCAGTCTATGATTCTGTGATTTCCTCATAGCTTTTCTTCCAAGTCCTAGTCTTCTTCTTCTGACTTCTTGACTGCAGTTTCCGTTCTGATTAATGGTTGAGCTAAGAGCTAAGGTATGGAAAAATTTTCAACTATTTCAGTAGCTCATCATGTACTTTAAAGTTGTGTAAATCACCTGTGGTCATTTTTTGTTTTCTTAATGTTCAAGTATTACCCTGCCTTTGCACTTTCTTCCTTGACTTTCTTCAGTGGGTATTCCAAGCCTTTGCTATTTTCTGCTAGTAGTATGGTGTCACCAGAACTTTCCAAAGTTGTCATGTTGGTGACACACCTTTTTAGGCATGCATCATTTTGCAACACAATAATTCAGTTTTACTAGCAAACCAGAGGTTAAACTAACCCCTTATAACAGATTCAGACACATACATGAATTGTAATAACAAAATGTATACCAAAATAACACAACATATCTCATGAAAACCTTTCATATATTTTTAAAAATATATTGTTTATAAACAATAATGTACATTTCCAAGATTGTAGGTGACACACCTACACATTTAACATGTCACAGCATACTGTTTGGAAAGCCTTGGCTCAAACTGTTGGTGCTCCTTTCTTCAGTTTTCATGCCTCCTTCTTCTGAGTCCAATCCAGCTTTATGTATGATGCGTTCAGCATCCAACTTAAACAAATACCGTGATAGAATGTAGCCTTGACTGGCTCCCTTGCCAATTGGTAACCATTCTATTTCTCCATATTCGATCCAGCTGGTGGCTTCTTTTCTTGAATACAGGTTACGCATCAGGCCAGTCAAATGTTTTGGCATGCACATTTCTCTCAGAGCAGTCCTTAGTTTTTCATGAACTACATAATCAAAGGCTTTGCTATAATCTATAAAGCACAGACTGATTTTCTCCTGAAAGTCTTGATGCCATACATTATCTAATGTATGTTTGCAATATGATCCCTAGTGCCTCTTCCTTTTCTGAACACAGCCTGAACACCTGGCATTTGTTGCTCCCTATATGATGAAAATCTCTGTTGTATAATTTTCTATAATTTTGAGCATTACTTTACTTGCATGGGAGATTAATGCAATGATCCAGTAGTTGCTGCATTTCCTGATGTCCTCTCTCCTTCTATTAAACATTTCCAATCTGTGTGCCATTATTTTGTTTTTTATATTTGCTGGCAAATTTTAGTTAGAGTTGGAGTGGCTTCTGTCTTTGTAGCATGAAACAGCTCTATTTGTATGCAATCTGTTTTCAAAGTACTCTGAGTACAGTTTCTACTTCATTTACTAAAACTGGGGGCTCATCCTCATATAGTTTTTCCTTGAATGAAGGTATCAACCTTTCATATATATAATTTTTCAATGTATTGTTTCCATCATCTTTTCGTTTCTTCTTGATCATGTAGCATGTTCCCCTGCTGAACATATAACATTCCCATTCTGGGCTAAATTTCTCTTTGATTTCTCAGATCTTACAGAAGTCTCTTGTTCTCCCTTTTTGTTTTCATCTTCTATTTCTCTGCATTATTATAGTACTTCTCCTTGTCTCTGCACACAAGTCAAAGTTCTTGACCATTTTTCTACCACCATGTATTTTTTGCTTCTCATCAGTCCTTAACTGCTTGAAGAGTTTCATCTAAGGAGCCTTTTTTTCTTTTGCCTGCAGATAGTGTCTTTTTGCATTCTTCCCTCACAACATCCTTGGCTTTGGTCCAGAATTCTCCTGGCTCCTGGTCCATTAAGCTTAATAGTGCAAATCTATTTCTACATTAGCTTTAAATTCTACAGAGATGTTCTTCAGATTTCATTTTGGCACAATGATTGATTTAGTGTTCTTCTTTAACTTTACAGTAGGACCCCCATATCGGCAGATTCATTACCCACTGATTCAGTTATCCATGGTTGGCTCCCTGCCTCCACGGCGATAGCTGCAGTGGTGGCCTTGAGAGAAGCAGTGAGCATGGGATCCCGCTCATCGCTGCCTCCTGCCCCTCGCCCTAGGCCCAATCACGGTGGTGGCCCATGAGAAAACAGCAGAGAGAGGGGTGGACAGCGGAACAGGGCGTTCAATACTATCCGCAGATTTCAGTATCCGTGGGGAGACCTGGAACCAATCCCCCGTGGATATGAGGTCCTACTGTATCCTAATTTTTGGTACTAGCAGTTCATCATCTGTGCTACAATCTGCATCCAGTCTTGTTTTTGCAGAGTGGAACTTCTCCATCTTCTGCTTCCAATTATGTAGTCTACAGTGGCCCCTCCTCTTTCACAAGAGTTCGGGGCACAGAACCCTCATGAAAGTGGAAAAACCGTGAATAATTCCTCCTTTACAATCCCCCTCCCATTCCCTTGCCTTTTGCACACTAGGGCCAGACTCAAGGGAGAGGGGAGCTGGGGGGTTGCCTTCCCACGCACGTCCATTCCCTTGCCTTTTGCCTTGGTGCGAGTTCTCAGACCTCACCTGAAATATTGTACCAAATATGTGCACTGCTGTGTAAGAAGAACATTGAGAAGCTAAAACATCTCCAGGGGACAGAGATCAAAATGACAGAAATTTTAGAAACCAGGTCCTGTTGAGAATGATTGAGAGAGCTAGGTATAGAGAATAGAAGATCTACCTTTAACTATCTGAAGGTTTAATCACATGATAGATGGAATGAGTTTGTCAGGTTGAGTCAGGGCTGCAGGGGAGTGGAGTAAAGGCTATGCAGTAACTATAAGAGGAACAACAGTGAGCATGACCTTTCTATTTTGTGCGTTCCAGAGACATCTGGTTGCCCACTCCTAGAAGAGGAATGGTGGACTGCAAAGGGTTTTGGCCTACACCAACGGGGGTCTTCCTATTGTGCTACTTGGATTTAATCCAAGACACATGTTCAGCTTCACCATCGCTATCTGACTTGGGCAAATTCACTCTAGCCCCATAACACACTTTGCCCTTCCTGTTATGCACAATAGCTACAACCTCTGTGACCCACACAGTAGAGAGCCCTGTGAAGGAGACTTTCCTACTCAGCAATATTTGCATATAACACTTCTCCATTCAGAAAACCCAGTTTACATGAAGAAGCTGTTATAAGATCTCTCATATAAGTGATAAAATAATGTGGGTGGGGACATTATGAATGGTGGCCATATTGATATGGTTATGAGTATGACATGATAAGCTCTTTCAGTGCCCAAGGGAATTTGAATGTTACTTCATCTCTAGACTTGACCAACCATACAATTTCCAGTTCTTGACAAGCCACAAGTCAGCTGACCTGTATTTGTAACTTTTAATACATGTCAGCTGGAGGACTAGTTTGTGGACTTACCCTTCTGTGCTTAAATGTTCTTTCAGTTACCTAGTAGTGCCAAGGAATTATGAAGCTTTCAGAAATTCAGGTCTTCATGTTTGAAAATGTGGTGTGTGTGTTTTTAGATGCTCCCAAACCATGCGAGTCTATGGCTGGATCCTGCCAATTGTTCCACTGCCTGTCATGATAAGAAAATCAATTGCTATAACTTTGTAAAACGTTGAACCCGGAGAATTCTTGGATGTGATGATCATTTCATTAGAAACAGAAACTGTCCAATTATTTCACACATTCTTATTTTGGCAACCATTTAAAAGGGAAATTATAGAATAAATGACATTTTACTCAATATTCCCCTACCTTATACCATTTAAGAAGCTTTTTTATGTGAAATTAGTAAAATTAGCAAGAGGAGGAGGAGGAGGAGCAGCAGCAGCAGCAGCAGCTTAAACCACATATCTCTTAAAACCTTAGCGCAATTGGAGATAGTCAGTAAACAAGGGCTCTTACCAAGCAATGCTGCTTGGCCGTTTCAAGTGTTTCCTCAGCTCCACTCCTCACCCTGCCTACTGTGTAAACTTTATTTTAAAGTTCTTTGGCATTGATTCTATGTTACAACAAAAAGAAAACTATAAATTACACAAAAAAGAGTCTATGGCCATCTTAAAGATGAAAAAAAATTGATTATGACAGCTTTTGGGGACAGCTTTTGTATGTCAAGTTCATGAAGTGGACTCCAATCTACAAGAGTCTATTTCTTCAGCCTTAAGGTGATCTGGGGACAGCAGGAGGGTCAGGAGTTGGATTGACCGTGGCACTCTCCTTCGATTTGGAATGAGCATCACAAACTTCTGAGGTTAATATTTCTGAGCCAGGAAATAGAACTTTTAGCAGAAGTTCTAGCTGGAGAACCGAGTGTTTAAAAACACAGGCAAAAGGCAGAGATCTTATCTATCTTTGGAGTGGTTTTTTGTTTTGTTTTTTGCTTGTTTGCAAACCACTCTCCTCTTCATGAATTTTTTGGGAGGACACCTGTTGGGCACAGTTATTTCTTGTGCCATTGCTTCATCTATAGCATTTAACAACAAAATGTTAAAATGGCTTCTTAAGCATATGACCCCAGTTTAAAGTGTTTAGTGCCTTTGGATTTGGAAAAGAAAGCTAAGACGTTAGAGAATCATGGAGAGATTTTTTTAAAAAATTGATTCAGTATGCGGAGGATTGGCTAGAGGTCTCCCTTCTCAATCATGGCACCTCAGCTAAGAAATGAGTACTCCCTCTCTCATACTTTGGGAGTTCCCTGTATTCGGTACCTCCATGTGGTAAATCATTGAACTGTAAGAACCATTTTTTTTCAATGAACAGTCTTCAATCTATCTTAACTAACTCCTTGCTATTCTAACCATACCTCCACTTTCACAGGTACAGCATCCATGGAGTTGGTTATTTGTGGGTTATTTTATTTTTAAAAAAAGCTTTCCTATTTGCCCCTGCCATGGAAAAATATGTTCTCTCTAGAAATGTCTGTTGTCCTCCAGTGTGATTCTAGGTTCTCCAGTCACGCTGGAGGACCTGGAGATTCCCAGAGAACACTTCTCTGGGCATTGCTAGGTCCTCCAGCACGACTCTGTGTCCAAATTCTGGCAGAAGTTGACCATAGAATTGCACTGAAGGACCTAGAGATTCCTAGAGAAGTTTTCTCAGATTAAAAAAAAAAAAGCTTTTGTGCATTTTATTTTTATTTGTATTTTTTCTGCTTTTGTGGGGGTCTTGTGCCCCTAACCTCCATAAAAGCGTAGGGCTCACTGTAATTGTCTTCTTGGTTCAGCCAAAATTTGCCTGATCTCCAGTGATCCACTGTGTTGCTAGTTTTTCCTTTGGACATGCCCTGGCTTCTCTTGTGATCCTGCATCTGATTTGCTTTCTTATCCCGATTGTTAATCAATTGAGATTCCTGGCTGTTAGGTCCTCTTGGCTCCTCCCAGTGTTACCCTGTAAATTGGGGGTCCCGGGAGGGGCACCCAAATACCAAACAACAACAAGCAAAGATGGGGAAATTAGCTGGAGCACTCTCTTGGCTAACGCAGCGGGATCTTTTATCCTATGTATACCGGTTCAGGTCAGGGAGGAGTCGAGCAAAATACTAACAGTATTTTGAACACAAGTGCACTCCTAACTAGAAAAGAAAAGAAAGAGAATTTGGGGAATGGGCAATACGCCACCTGTCCAAAGTCCTGGAGACACCAATTGAAGAGGAGGAAACCCGGCGTAGGGGCCGAGGGGAATCTGCTGGACCAAGCGGCAGCGAGGCGAGGAAGATCCAACGGGAGCTTCAAGTGATTTCAGCTAGTGACTTTCAGCAAGGTCTGACGAGAGTTCCAAAGAGCTCTCAGAATGGGGGACTTTTATAGGGAAAAGAACGACCGCAGGCTAGTCTGGTCTCTGGTGAGAACAATAGGTTTTGGGCTGGAGACAAAGCTTCCAAAAGGTCAGAATTTACATGATTGAATTATATGCCGAATTGACAATAGTATGGCCAGTATGCAGATGCGGCTAGCTCAGCCGTTAAGTGCCTAGCTCACCAGGGTGTTCTCTCAGGCAGAGAGTCCTTTCATTAATTAAGGTGTTTGTTTCGGGAGGTCTACCCCTGAAGTGGATCTGGCAATATCTGGTGTTTGATAGGAGCAACAGGTATCATCCATGCCTAGCTTCACACTTGTTTGGCGGGGCCTCACAAACACTTGGCTGATGGCAGAAGGCCGAATTATGATATCAAAAATGATATCTTTGGTTCACCAAAGCCAGGCCAGATCGCGGTGGTAACACCAGTCTCTTGAAGAAAACCCAACTGTAATGTTTACCTTGAGCAGGAACCTGTGGTCCTCCAAGTGCTGTGGATTTGCAACACCGATTAGCTTGTAATCCTGCAAAATTGGCAGGGCCACGAAGATACCACCTCTGATTTAGGCCATTTCTGCACTAGACTGCTATAGCACTATTATTCCACTTTCAACATCCTATGGAATCCTGGGGTTTGCAGTTTCGAGAGGGGCCAGCCACCACTCTAGTGCGGAAATGGCTCTAGATACATCAGATAAGTTGCCACCATGCTGGCTGTGGGGCTTTTGGAATTAAAGTCCAAAAGAGTAACTTCCAGGCTCTGAAATACATTGCATTTGGGGCAACTGTTCAGCTTATTCCAATCCAGTCTAAATTGAGCCTGTTACTCCAATAGGAATTACAAAGCACTCCCTTACTCATATACTTCTGCACTTTCTCGCCCTCTCTGACACTGACTCACACACACAGAGAAAACACAAAAAACTTGTACTAAATACATTTTTCAAGCCTGACTTTATGCAAACACAATGTTGTGCTGGAAGCATTAAAAGGCAGTCTAGTACTCAAAGGATTAAAAGCTCATGTTAAATTGAAAACTACACTTGGCATAAACATTAAAAATTGACAGAACACCCCGCATATTAACTGTGCCGTGCTTTGTAATTAGCATTTAAAAGTAAAACATCGTTTCCTTACCGTTTCCTACTTGTTCATTTATAATGCATTTATTAATATCTGAATGCAGAGAGGGGATGTCAGTAAGTGAAAAACAGACTTGCATTTTGGAGTAGAGGCCTGTTTATGTGATACATAAAGTAACAGAGATGAAGGTCTTTTTAAGAAGAAAGTGCAAAGAAAATGATAGCAGAAAAAATCAGAAGCCAGCAAAGGCTAATTATGCAACTTCTTTTTATTATGGCAAAGACAGAAATTGGCTATGACACAGGTCAATTACAAGAATGTAAGACGTATCATGCAAAGGATTACAATAGCTCTCTCATGAGGAAAAACGTGTTTGGGGGTTTTTAGTATTGGGGGGAGGAGAAGTGGATCCTGCAATAAAATGTTACAGCTTATTCTCACCAGATAACATGACTCCAGCTGTAACCTCCACTAGGTTTTCATAAGACATGTGAGAGTTGTCATTCCATGCAACTGAATAATGTTTGGTCTTCACAGGGGTATGTCATATTGGGAGGTTTATCTCCTTACTGCTACTTGTCATTTTTAATCAGAAGTCGTTTGGCAAAATTTGTTCTGCTGGGATCAAATCCAGCATGGTGATACCATCCTCTTGTTTCTCAGTGGCCCTACTTGTCTGTCTTTCTTTTGGCACTTGCCACCAGAGTTTCTTATTAAAGTATGAGCCTGGTTTTTCTTAATTTTGCGGGGAAGGAGGGAATATTTGTACAAACCTTGAAGGTAGCTTAAGTTTGCTGATGCTTTCCTATTGCTGGTATGGTTTTATAAGTAGCAATGGGGGGGGGAACTGAACCTCCCGTTGGTAGATGACTGACAACAAGAGATGTGGGGCCTGCAACATGGGAGATGTGATTTATCTATAAGATTACCCATTTACCCACTTTTCCCTAAAGCTTGAAATGGGGTACAATGTAAGTTAAATAAGTAATTAAAAACACAGCATAGATTAAATACACTAAAACACATAAAACCATTTAAAATACATCCGTTAAAGTTAATAATTAAAAATTGACTGGGTAGGCCTTCCAGAAGAGATAGGTCTTTAGAACATTTTAAAATGTGGACAGTGTATTATTTTGTTGAATCTCTTCTAGCAGGTCATACCACAGTCTAGAGGCAGCTGACAAGAAAGTCCTTTGGGTGACCACTGCTAGTCTAGTCCTGGCTGGTTTAAGTAAATAGCCCGCAGAGGGCCTGAGAGTAAGGGGCAGATGGTATGGGGAGGCGATCCTGCGAGTAACTTGGACCCAAACCATGTGAGGCTTTAAAGGTAACAACCAGTATCAGTATCAGTATTGTATTTTGCCCAGCCAGTGGAGAGATTTTAATATCAGTGTGGTATGCTCACTCCTCACTGTACCCATAATCAATCTGGCTGCCATATTTTGGACCAGTTGGAGTTTCTGAACTTGGTGTGACGGTACAATGCATTGCGGAAGTCCAACCTTGAGGTTACCAGTGCAGGCACTACCATATTTAGGTCTTCCAGATCTAGGAAGGGGCTCAGTTGGTGTATCAGCTGAAGTTGAAAATAAGCACTCCTGACTGTCACATCTGAGCTGACATTTGGAGGGACAGATCCAGGAGCACCCCCAAGCTGCAAGCACAGTCTTTCAGGGGGAGTCTGACCACATCCAGAACTGGTTGACACGCCTCCAGCCCCAGATTAGGACCCTTAATAGTAAGCATCTCTGTCTTGTCTGGATTCGGTTTCGATTTGTTTTTCTTCAGCAGCCCATTACCTCCCCCAGGCATTTATTCAGAGGAAACATACCGTCCTTAGCTAAGACTGTTTCTGAAGGTGTGGAAAAATATATTTGAGTGTCATTAGCGTACATTTTAATGTTTTCCTGTGATAAAGTAGAAAGCAATACATAACCATATACTCTTTGGTCAGTATTTACCGACATATTCTATAGTACTATAGCTGGTCGGCTGTAAAGTTCAATGTAATTATGTATGTTGTGTTAATTAAATATTTTTGAATAAGCTTGAATTTTTAGCCTTCAGTCTTCCACTGTGAAAATGAACAATCATCAATTGATGCACTTTTTAATTATGTTGATGTTGCCAGAGAAAGAATTGAAAATAAAATAGGACAGAGCCATGTCACCAAATCTTCATGTGAATTACGCCGCCTCCTTTTTCTGTTATCTTCCATTGTTACTCACAAACTCCGTTTTTCTCCGGTTCTCTCTTTTTGTCTCCTTCTTTGCATAACCCACAAACTAACTTACAGGCCCTTGATTTTCATGCTCCATATTTAACAATTTAAAATACTGCAAAAAAAATAATAATAAAGAGAAACATTTCCATTCTGCCTTGCTCCCCCACCCCTGCTCCACCTTTCCAAAAATAGCTGAATGTTGCTTTCATGGATGGGGTTACATCCCCCCTGACCTCAGGCTTGTAGTTCAGGAATACCCCTGCACTCAGCCTTGACTCTGGAGACCCGGGTTTCAGTGGTAACCAGGAGCGTGCCCCCACAATTAAAACTGGTGGCCTGACTGCATCTGTTACTGGAGATGCTTCACCTGGCCAGTTGACACATGCCTTTATTATCTCTCTTTCAGCTTACTGTAACATCCTCTTTGTGAGGCTACCTTTAGAAGGTGTTTTGAAAGTCCAATGGGTCCAAAGTGCTGCAGCCAAACTGTTGACTGAAGCCAGTTACAGATAATTCATAATCCCCTGGTACTTCAGCTGCCCTGGCTACTGGTCCATCTCCAGCACAGTTAAAATAGCTGGTTGGGTCCAAAGTATCTGAAAGACTGTATCTCCCCACATGAGACTACCTGCATTTTGAAATCATGAGGAAGAGCCCCATAGCTGCCGATGGTACATCTGGTGTGAACACAAGCAAGGATTTTCTCAGGGCTGCTCCCAAACCGTGGGCTTCCTCCCATCGGACGCTAGGCTTCTACCTAGTGCTAATACTGGGTTGGCACCCTCCCTGCTCTCCTTCTGTCAGCAGCAGGTAAAGGGCTTCCTATTTATATTGGCTTTTGGTTGCTGTGGTAGTTTTTACATTTTTTAAAAAAGAAAAGAATTGGAGAGGTGTACTGTAGTTTTTATTTTCTTAACACTATTTATCTTTTACATGTGTTTAAGGTATTTTAAATCCAATGCCATTTTAATACATTGATTTATTTAATTTATATTTAATCTTTTGTTTTACTTGTATGAATGATCTTAGCTGTATTTTGTTTTTTATCCGCATTGTAAACCACCTTAAAGAAAGGCAGGATATTAATTCTACTAACTAAATTCCAGCTCTCTTATTCTAGGTCAGGCTTCCCCAACCATGGTGTTTTACCTATAACTCCATCATCTCCAACCACCAAGACCAATTATTTATTTCCTTTCTTTTTTAAAATTGGCCATGTTTGCTAAGGGATGATGGGTGTTGTAGTCCAGTCCATCTGGAGAGCAGCTATTTTAAGAAGGCTGTGATGTGAGAATCCCTAATGAGAGGAGCCCCTCCCCACCCTGGCCCAGAGCCAAACATAGAAACATGGAGGATCAGTTTTTCCTATAAGTGCAGGTAGGTATAGCTTAGAGCAAGCAGCTGCAAAGAGGGAGCAAGCCCCTGATATAGGCTTAGAAACTTCCAGAACATTCCAGCAGAACCTAGCAGTAGCTGACAATCACAAATTAGTTACTTTAGAGCAGGGCCTTCCAAACGGTGTGCCGCAACACATTAGCGTGTCGCCTGAAGCATGTAGGTGTGTCGCCTATAATCTTGGAAATGTATGTTATTATTTATAAATCATATATTTTTAAAACAGATTGCAGTTTTAAGCAGAGCCCCATTAAAAAATATATTGAAGGTTTTCACGAGATACGTTGTGTCCCCATACATTTTGTTATTACAATTTATGTGTGTGCCTGTATCTCTTACAAGGGGTTAGTTTAGCCTCCAGTTTGCTAATAAAACTGAATTACTGTGTTGCGAAATGATGCATGTCTAAAAAGTGTGTCACCAACATGAAAAGTTTGGAAAGCTCTGCTTTAGAGACAAACAGGCCTACAGTTCTGCCCACAACAACATTTACAGTATCCCAGCATTTTCCAGCAATATTCAACTGACTTTAGCCCTTTCCCCTTCAATTGTTCTAGGCAATCCTTAGTTATCAAAGTAGCACTACTGTCTTATGACCAGTAGAGTGTTAACAATAATTTCTAAAAATAATACTTGTGAGCATTTACGCTCATTGCACGCACAGTTTTTACACTTTGTTTGAGAAGGATGAATTGAGCATCAAAGTTAGAAATAGAGGGTTCACGCTAGACGCTCATTGGCCATTTCCGCACTAGACCATTATAGTACTATTATTGCACTTTCAACATCCTATGGAATCCTGGGGTCTGCAATTTAGGGCAGGGCCTTTGCAGTTATAGGATGAAATCCTATAGGATGAAATGGCCATTGTCTAGTCCAGTTTGGTCTCGGCTGGCCCTAAGTGCCAGTGAAATGGAAGAACACTAGTACAATAGGACCCCCATATCTGCAGGGGATTGGTTCTGCCCCCCCCCCCCCCCAGATACTGAAAACCGCAGTTAGTACTGAATGTCCTGTCCTGCCGCCTGCCCTGGGACCGACTGTGGTGGCAGCTGGTGGGAAAACAGCGGGGAACACAAGATGCCGTGATCTCCGCTTTTCCTGCCAGCCGCCATCATGATCAGACCAAGGCTGGAGGCAGGAGGTGGGAAAACAGCGAGGAGCATGATCCGGCAATCCCCACTGTTTTTTTGCCAGCCACCACCACAATCCGGTCCAGGGCAAGGAACAGGAGGTGGCGATGAGTGCGATCTGCCCACCGTGGATAACTGAATCAGCGGATAAAGAATCTGCAGCTATGGGGATCTTACTGTAGTAGGAAAACACCACAGCAGGTTCTCAGCTTCTCTAGGTATGAAATCTGCCCCATCTCCCTTCTGAAAGAATGTTTTATTATCTTGCCAAATCAGTACTAGGTCATATGGGATTCTGTCTCTGAATTGGTGAAGCTTAGAAGCCTGCAGGATGAAATTGGAGGACAAAACAAAGGTGAAGGCAACAGACATATATGCAACTTACTGGATCACATTTGAATGTTTCTTTCAGCTTGGCAAAAGAGAAACCTTTCAATAGCAGAGTACTAATGACAATGCAATCCAGTTCCCATCCTTTGTCTTTCTCATTTTTTCATTACTTTGCTTATTTTTTCTGCAGCCTTTGCAAAACTAGAAACACCTTGTAATCCCTCCTTTTTATCCAGAACAGATTGCAGTTTTAAGCAGAGCCCCATAAACTGCTGGTTCAAAAAAGCTAGCATGAATTAGCATTTAACACTGGAATACTCATTTAAGCAAGCAGCAAAGCAATTGCTCTGCAAGCAATTTTGTGAGGATTGGTTTTGGGGGGAGGGAGATGTTTCACATAAAAAAAATGCAGTGAGTTGAAGAATCATGTTTTCTTCATTAGCAGTAAGCAATGGTGTAGCTTGTGCTAGTGCAGTCTTCCCTTGCAGCTAGGTCAAAAACAAGGTCATAGTGGAGAGGGTAAATCCTTGTCCAGGGTCATCAGCTAGGAAACACAGTCTTAGACCTAAATCTATTACTAGTCCCCACTAGAGTATATCCATTGAATTAATGAGAGTTGCATAAGTGTTGATTGCCATTCAACAGCTGCACTGCAACTGGATTTAGGTCTCAGTCCTGATCTGGATATAGTAACTGTTGCTTGCCAGTTAAAAGATCTGCCTGAATCAGACCAGAAGTCTAGGTGGGCCAGAATCACTTCAACCAGGGACCAGCCAGATGTCTCAAGAAGCCTGTGAATAGACCATGAAAGAAATAATCTTCTCTGGCTCCTGTTCCTCCATAGTTAAGTTAAAGAATTTCTATCGAATGTGACCACCAACGTCAGCAACATTAATCAAGGATACAACTGATGAATACAACTGTAATTGGCTACTGGAACTTGAGCAGGAGGGTTCTACTGCATTCATATTTTTCTTGCAGACTTCACAAAGGTATCTCCACCCTGATCTATGCTGTCCAGGGCCATCCTAGTTCTTATTGAAACACATGATCAAGCTGTTACCCGCTATCAGCTATCTTTTGTTATGTCTTTAGAGGCACTGCATTAAGATTCTGCTTATCAAAACCTATGGAGTCAAGAAGGACAGAGTTAGAAAGGGAAATCTGATCTCTGTAGTTAGAGTCACTAGCCTATAAGAGATCCCTGAAAGATCATTCACACCAAACTCATAATACCCTAAACCGCTCGTGATGATTTCTTTAGCTGTGGCCGTGTTGGATCCTATACAGAAGGCTAATACTCTGAGAAGCATCAAATACTAGAGCTAAAAGGGAGAGGCTATGCTATCATGGTCCTAATGTCAGTAAAGGAAGGATTGCCCCATATTTTAGGCTTAATAAGAAATGTTAGTTATTAGTAGACGTTCAAAAGTTGGTGAGTGACTATGGAAGTTAGACAGTATTTTCTTTGTGTAAACTTTGGTGAGTTCGGACTTGACTTTGGTGGATGAGTTCTACGTTTGCTCTCCATTGTATGGAAAGTTTGTTACGCAGTAGGTCAGGGATTTGCCATAATAATCGTGTTAACGTGTCTGTATTTTTTATTTTTAAAAGTTGGTTTTCTTCCTGTCTTATTTTACTCTATGGTTGGCAATAAGGTTCGTTTGGGCACTCACTGAAGTCCTTGTAACAAGAAATGGTAGCTTCAGTTGCATGAATCCCATGTACCTATTCCAGTTAAATATAAATGTGGAACTTGGGTCCACTACACTACTCACTACTCATGGTTGCCATTGTTCCTGACTGAGAAGGGGGTTGATCTAAAGGTGCTCTCTGTGCCTTTTGCCACCCAACAGTCCTAGCTGGTCCTCCTCTTCCACTTCTGCAATCTAAGCCCATAATTCACACCACTCTTTCAAAAGGCTAAAAGGGAAGATTTGCTGGTATTTTTTCTTCCCTGTTGATCCCACTTCATAATCTATGGGCCCCATCTGCCTTGTGATCTCATGTGATCTCTGGTCATTGTGCAGGCAGTTTGGCACCCAAGGAAGACAACAGCACCAACACTCTCTGTCATATTCAGAATTGGTGGGGTCATATTGTTTTATCATATTGCCATTTTTGCTTCCTCTGGGCCCCTTGTTAAATTGTCCCTGGTGCTTCCTCATATCCAACACTTAGTGCCAGAGGGTTTTAGACAAAAGGGGTTCTGCCTCCCATCCTTCAACAGGTCCAGAATAGCTCACGGGTTTTGCCCATATAGGAGAGCCAAATAAAGGCTTGGAGGACATTCTAGAATGCAAATAAGAGGGGATTTGTATGCCTGTGCCACAGTTTAGGAAGTTTGTGTACAAACATTTGCTTCAAAGGTTGATTAAACTATTCCACCAGCCCCTTGGTCTGTATGTGGCGTCCAGGCATCCAGTGAGGCTTTACTTGCGGCAAAGCCCACACTTCTTGTTGACTCATAAAATTGGTGCCCTGCTCAGTGTTAACTTCCTTGGGGATATCTGCCCTTGAAAAGATTAGCAAGAGCTCCTGAGTAAATCAGGAGACTATTGTGGACCTTAAGGCCATAGCTTCTGGGTAGCGGGTAGCATAGTCAACCAGGACTAAGATATTTGCATGTCCAGTTGCTGACTTTTCTATAGGTCCTACAATGTCCACTGGCACACATTCAAAGGGCTCAGTCATCAGGAGACATGGGAATTAATGCCCTTCCAGGAGACCCCTTAGGCTGTGTTCTTTGGCACTGTGGGCATAAGGAACAGTAGTGATGGACCTGTTAATGTATTCCTGGTCAAAAAAAAAAAAAATCTGCCTAACCCAGTCTAACATTTTTTTCCACAGATGGGTGGCCTGGACATTGTGGGCTGGCCATAATATTTCTCTTTGTAGGGGCAGAGGAATAAATGGGCTGCTTCTTCCCCTCGTCTCCCCTGCCGGCTATTAATAAGTAACTCAGTGTACTTTGAAAGTTTGGACTTTCAAGAGTAACCTCTTCCCTCAAGGATGGCATATGTAACACGTACTGTAAGACGGGATCATTCTGCTGCCATAGGGCTACCTGAACCCTGGTTATTGAGTTTTGCAGGTAGCAAAGCTTCCTTGTCTGCACGTAACCCTGTGTACTGGGCAATGAGGGCCCTAAGGTGGGGTCAGTTTCTCCCTACCAAACCTCCATTCCCAGGTTTGCACCACCTCAGCCTCTAGCTTTTCAGCATGCTTCCCAATGGTTATTCATGCCCAAGCAGTCCCATATGTACCTCACCAACATGATTTTCTCAGTAGATCTCCCCAGCACATCCCTTACTAGCATTCTGCTACACTCCATATCTACCAAGGCCCATCCATCTTGCTTATTTCATTGATTACCACCCAGTCCTCAGTGGACTTATCTGTTTGGCTTCCCACATCTCCAGTCAAGAACATTGCATGATCAGGCTTAGAATCATAGAGTCAGAAGAGACCACATAGACCATTGAGCCCAACCCCCTGCCATGTAGGAATACACAATCAAAACATTCCTGACAGATGGCCATCCAGCCTCCATTTAAAAACCTCCAAAGACGAAAACACCACCACACTCCAGGGCAACGTATTCCACTGTCCAACTGCTCTTAACTGTCAGGAAGTTCTTCCAAATGTTTAGATAGAATCCCTTTTCCTGTAGTTTGAAGCCATTGCTCCATGTCCTGGTCTCTGGAGCAGCAGAAAGCAAGCTTGCTCCATCCTCCATATGACATCCTTTCAAACATTTAGACATAGTTACCATGTCACCTCTTAACCTTTTCTTCTCCAGGCTAAATATGCCCAGCACATGTGTCCCCCAAGGCCATGGACAGAGCATATCAGAGGTCAGCAGGGTATTGCTCTGCTGTGTCAGCCTGGCCTTGAAGAACTGATAGCCCTTTATAGCTGTTCTTTGTTTTAAAGGTCATGTTAAGTCTCCCAGAATTGCCAGTTCTCTCCATCTTCTCAACATTTCAGGGTATTGGCACTGGATTCAGTGTAACCACCCAAGTCCCCTGATTCTCTGCACTTGGTTTTTATTTGGGTTGTCCACCTCTTCGGGTCAGGTCTCCATTAATTCCAACTGTGGCATCCAGCATCTGCAGTCTGTTGCAATGAACCCAATTGCAATCTGGAGATAGTAAGCCCAACATGTACTCTCCAATCAACCCAAATTCAGCATCTTCCATTGCCTCCTTCAATCTTGCCTCCCTCTCTCTTCTCAGTGCCTGCAACTGCATATGTTGATGCATCCAGAACAGTAATTTATTACTTATTCTTGCAATTTAACATAAACTTAGCGGCTTCAAGTTTTGCGCTTTTAATTTTTTTTCCATAAGAATCTGTTGTTGAAAACTGAACTAAAGGAATTGGGAGGGGGGTGAAGTAAGTAGCTTTGCCTGAAGCACAATATAGCCTGACACCAGCACTGACCATTCATGTGTTTGCAAATAAAAAGTGCGGACTGAAAGCTCCAACAAAGCATTCATGAGCCAATTCTTGAATAAATGTAAGAGATTGTCTCTTGGTTAAGTAAGATTATGGAAGGTACAAACTGACGGAGAGCCAATGTGGTGTAATGGTTTGAGCACTGTGATTCTAGAGGCCAGGGTTTGAATACCTGCTCAGCCATGGAAACCAAATCACATTCTCTCAGCCTAAGAGGAAGGCAAAAGCAAACACCCTTGCTGTGAAATCTTGGTATGAAAACTCCAGACCAGGTTCATCTTATGGTTGCCATAAGTCAGAAATTATCTGAAAGCACACAACAGCAACAGCAGAACTCACAGAATGGACAGATTTGTTTGTTCAGGAAACTATTCAGAAGGAGACTTTTTCAAGATGAGGATCTGGAAGACAAGGTAGCAAGAGAGCATAAGCCACATCAAACACAGTTCCAATTACAGGTCTGTTAGATAACCACCAGATTGCAGGGCAGGGTTGGAAAGAAGTGAGCACTTGATAAATATTTTCCACAACAAAATACAATTGGTTTCAGTGGGAGATAACTCTGTTTTTCATTATTTATCTTTCACCTGTTAAGCAAGTTCCATATTTCACTGAAACCTTATTGCAGATATTAAAAATATTTATACCATTTTCTCATGGACAGCAACTATCTTGTGTGTCACCACATTGCTGCTGAACTAGTGTGTGTGCGTGTGTGTGTCCTTCCCTTTCTTCCCTTATACCCTTTCACCTTCCCAGTCAAGTTAAAGACATATCCAGAAGAGTTTAAAAGCAGGTACCAAATCCTAGCAGGTTTTGATGCCTAAGATGAACAATAACCCAAGTCAGAAGCCATTATCACAGCCTTGACAGGGTGGTGCTCCTGTAACTAACTAGGTATAATAAAGCATTTAGCTGACAGCAGGGGGAAAAAAGTATCACACTTCTTTCCTCCACACCATCCCCCTTTTTCACAAGAAGGCTTTTTGCGCTCATTAAATGCAACCTTATCTGTGAAATGACAAGTGCGCCTAATCTCATTTTTGACAACCAATTCTGGCAGCACCTTCCTTTTGATTTTGAAGACACCTAGCTAGACATATATATTAATCTGTCAGTCATTGCCCCTAGCAAGGGTGTGGGAAGAGAAGGGAAAGAAAGGTGGTAGGGGAGGGAGCTAGGAATATTTGCTAAAGTGAAAGAAAGAAAGAAAGAAAGAAAGAAAGAAAGAAAGAAAGAAAGAAAGAAAGACAGACAGACAGACAGACAGACAGACAGACAGACAGACAGAAATCAGTTAACCCAATATATATACGGATCTGTGAGTACTCTCCATGCAAGATTAAACTGCATCAAATAGCAAACTAGGAAACTATTTTTTGAAAAGTGCACAAGGGAGTTACTTGCCTGAAGCAGGGCTTAGAAAACTTACTTTTTGGATTACTACTCCCAAATCCCTAGCTAGAGTGATCAGTGGACCTACCTACCATCTTTCTCCCACAATGCCCCAGATTGTAACAGCAACACATGCAGAGTTCAGATAAAAATCCATATGGTCGTAGAAGTTACCACTTGCCATAAATTAATAGAAAGAAGCTATTAAAGAATTTTTCTCCCCACCTGCAAGACATTTGGTGAATAGGTAAATAATTTACAGTGTTTCAGAAGTAACTTTTCCATTATTCAAAAGTAAACAAATATTTTTTAAAAAAAAATCTGACTGCTACAAGTCAGTAGTCTCTGGTAATAAAACACATGAAGCAATTACACCCCCCAGTAACTGCAAATAACAAGAGCAATTACCATTGCAAGAAGCCTCTAGGTGCAGCATTAAAATATGACACAACACCCCCCCAACACCTTTTTCTCCCCCTTCCAAAACAAACCAGAAAGCATTTTACTAAACTGAAATTGGACTTGTGGCTGGGTTCATACCCACAGCCTTATGAATTTTGTTGGTGCTGCCTTAGTGTCCAAGAGCCCAGTGTCACCTTACGTTTTATGATGGGACAGCAGAGTAGGATTCTGTGGAAGAACTTAAATTATGTAACATAATGGTGCCTTTGTTGCAAAGAGGAATTAATTACAAGTGATTTGTCCATTGTAACAATTATTTCCAAGCTCTGAGTGCTGCAGTGGAAAATATCATCCCTCCAGTAACATAATTACTGAGAGTTGATGGAGGGGGAAGAGTCTCACAGCTAGTTTTAGGTTATGGGAGAAGATGGTCTTTTAGAAGTCTAAAATCATGGAGGTCAAAGGTACTTCAAAAGCCAAGCCCTGGACTGCATGGCTCTGTAGTCCAGAATTAACATTGTGAATTGTACCTAAAAACAAACTGGAAACTACTTGTGATCCTCCAGAACTGATAAGTTGTTATTTTTATGGCAAACAGCAGTTAACAGTTGAAAGTCTCTGACAAAACTTTCAGTGCAGCTTTAGAACTTTCTGAAGAGCAAGAGCAATAATGCCATATAGGCCAGGGTAATTGATGTTCATATATTCATACATAGCTACTTGGAAGTAAGTTTCACAGAGTTCAATGAGGCTTATTCTTAGGCAGGCATGTCTAGGACTGTAGCCTAAAACCCAAAAATGTTTAGAAACTTTTGTGGTTTCCTCCAGGCTCAGAGAAATACAGAATTGGAAGAGACCCTGGAAGCATCATTGCAGGTCTTCTCAATGCAAGATCTATATCCAGGCAGGTGGGACCTGCTTTTTCTAGTAGCTCTGGATCTAGTAGTTGAAGCCTGATGTAAACAAAAGAAAACCCATTTACCAGAGACCCTACTGGACAGTTGAACTGTGACTTCAACGATTCGGTTCAAGTGCCACTGAGCCATGACACTCTTCCTCAGCCTGGGGTACCACGAGGGGCTATTGTAAGAACAAAGTGGGGAGAACAACCATGCACACCATTTCCAGCTCACTGAAGGAAAGGTAGAACGTGTCAGTATTTAAAACAATAAATACAGCCATAATCAATTTTGAAACCAGAACCACTGGAAGTTAAAAGTGCTCACATTAAAAAAAAAATCCAAATACTGGTTATCCAAATTTCCTTCTTTTCAGCAGTAAAATTAAGGGTGGGAGACCCAGTGTGGTGTAGCAGTCTGAGCACTGGACTATAACCCTGGAGACTGTTCTGTTCCCCACTCGGCCACAGAAACCTACCAGATGATCTTGGGTGCGTCACACTCTCAGCCCCAGAAAACCTAGTGATAGGGTCACCTTAGGGTTGCTGTAAGTTGGAAATGGCTTGATGGCACACAGCCACAACAGTTTAGGGTCAGGAAGAAGCATTTTGAGTTGCACTTTTAACAGCTTGGAGTCAGGAACCTTTGCTGGTCTGCTGTAATCAACCAGAAATCTACCAGTAGATCTAAATCTGCTATAGGATTTAATACTGGTTTTATTTTCTTTCCTTCCCTTGCCTTCCTTTTCCAACATATATATGTCTTTTCTTTTTAAACACAGGGTGCTTTCAAAAATAGTACCCTCTTTGAAGTGTCTCCATGTAAAAAGTCCACCAGACTTTAGTTTTTCTTTTTTAAAAAAGAAAGGAACAATTAATACTTAAAGCCAGGTCCCCTGTCAAAGGCATCAGTCTGTTTATTAACTGCCTATTACTATGCTCTACGGTTAAGCCTCGAATGGATGAAACTTATCTGCACAGAAACCACAATTTGTTCTTCACGTTAGGAATGCCCTCCCCTCGGTGCTAAATCCTGCACAAAAGCCGTTTTGAGATCTTGCCGCCTGTGGGGCATGTGTCCAGCAAGCGCATCGTGCAGCTCAAAGAGAGCATGGTTTTTCCAGGCCCCTCAGCTCACCAGGCTTTCCCCACGTTTTCAGATTTCAGTAGCAGAGCTGTTAAAATAGGGACCCCATCCAATCAGAAGCCTGGCAGGGCCAGTTTTCACAGATACTGAGAGGTGGCGGCGCGCGTGTATCGATGTGCCCGTAAACCGTGTGGTTCTTCCGCCTTCTTTCGGCCCACCTACGATCCGGAACACCCGTTCCCAGGAGTGGGGGGGCCCCGCACCCCTCTCGCTGGGCTGACCCTCAGTGTGATACCGCCGGGCAAGGGACACAGGGCGCGCGACCCTAAGAAGGCCGGGGAGCAGCGGCGGGAGGAGGACGCGGGCGCTGGAACGGGGCGAGCGTGGCCGGGGGCCCCGCCGCCCTTCCCGTCGCCGCAGCCTTCTTCCCGGAAGCCGGGGGCGGCCCGGCCGCGCTGCCGTCCGGCCGCCTCCGGGAGCCAGGACGCTGCCGCGGGGCTCCCCGCCCGCAACGTGCTGCGAGGAAGCGGAGAAGCAGGGAGGGCCCCTCGGCTCCCGGGGCCGCTCTCGGGGGCTGCGGGCGGCGGGGCCGCCCTCGGCTCGCGGCGAGCCCTGAAAGTGAAGCCTGGGACTCGGCGGCGTCCTCCCGCGCAGCGGGACCAGCGGGGGGCGGGGGCCGAGGGGCGAGGGCCTCGCTCGGCGCCGCCTCCGTCTCTTCCTCCCGACGCCGCGCTCGCGCCGCGGAGCTAACAATGGGCCCGCTTTCCCCGAGCCGCGAGGCCGGGGCGGGGCGGGGCGCGGGGCGGGGCGCGGGGCGGGGCGGGGCGGGGGAAGCGCCTCTGGCTGGCGGGCGCGCGGGCCGGGGAAGGCGGCAGAGGGGGCTGCGGAGCTGGTCGGAGGCGGACCTGGCGCGCGGCGAGCGGGAGAGCGCGGGCGGCGCGGACGACGGACGGACGGGCGCCTCTTTTCTGCGGGTTTCCCCGCGGCCCACGCCGGCGGGGCGCCTTCGCTTCGGGGCTTTGCACTCGGTTCCGGCCGTGGATTATGGGGTCGCCCCGCTCCCGACGGGCTTTGGCGCCCGTGGAATTCACCTGAACCGGAGCAGCGCAGAGGACGGCCGCTTTGTGTGAGGCGGCGCGGCTGTTGAGCGGGCGGAGCGGTCTTCTCCGCGCCCTTGCTCGTTCCTCCGCTTCCACAGTTGGCTCCCCGGAGAGAGCGAGGCGGCGGCGGCGGCGCGGGAGCGGCCTGCCCTCGGGGGTCGCGGGGCTCGGCCGAAGCGGCCGGCGGGTCTTCTCGTGCCCCGGGCGCACATGGATCCCTTTGTCCTGCCGGCTGGACCCTCCCGGCGCGGCCCCTGAGCCCGGCCCCGCCCCGCCCGCCCGCAGCCGCCCCTGGAATGGCCGAGCGCCCGGGACCCTTCCGGGGAGAGACGCGCTCTCGGACGGAATAGTTGGCCGCGCCGTTTGGGAATAAGCGCCGCCCGGGCGGACCGGCGTCGGAGGGAGGCTCGCCCGCCCGCCATGGACTCGGGAAGCGCCGCCTAGGCTCAGCCCTCAGGACTCGGGTAAGGGGCGCCTCGCGGGGGGCCCGGAGCAGCCTTCGGACGCCTTTCTCGCCCCCCGCTTTTGCCGCCGCTTCGGACACGGGCCCCGTTCCCGGGTGGGAGCGAGGGGCGGTCGGCCTCCTGGGGCCCGACGGGGCGGGGGAGCCCCGTACGCCCTGCGGCGTCCCCGAAATCCGCCGCGAGGCGCAGCTCAGCGCCCCTCTTCCTGCGGCTTCTGGACCTCTGTCGGCGGGTCTGCCGGGGGGGGCTGGCGCGGCGGAGGGGGGCGCCGAGGAGCGGCCGGCGGGGGCGGTCGGAAGCTCCCTGGGTCACCCGGTGGGCTGCTCGTCTGAGCGGAGACGAACAGAAGAATGCCGAGGGGCGCTGCGGCTCGCCGGGCCCTTGTCTTGAAGGTCTGTTTGGAGCCGGCGTTCCGGCGCTAGGCGGGAGGCTGCCGTGCGAAGGAGGGGAGGGGAGGGGCCTGGGCCATGGCCGCACTACACTCTTATGGCGCGATCATTCCACTTTCAGCATCCTATGGAATCCCGGCCGGCCCCTCCCTAAACTGCAAACTCCAGGAGTCCGGAGGAGGTTGAAAGTGGAGTAATCGCGCCATAAGAGTGTAGGTGCGGAAATGGCCTTGGTCCGGTGCGTGCGAAACAACCCAGGGAGGGATTTCGCGAGATGTCGCCACCTTAGGAAGCGGAGCTTTTTTGTAAGGCGTTTGCCCCGGGTGAGCTACTCTTCTGCCGCGTGCCCTGCTGTGGCGCTCGGGGCCCTGTCGCCGTCGTGCCGCCCTGCTCCCGTCGAGGCTTGACGTTGCTTCCCTGCGGCGGTCTCTGGCCCAGCGGGCCGATAGCAGGCGGGTCGGGCAAGCAGGCGGCTACCTCGGTGTAAGATGCCGCCGCCGCCGCCGCGTGTGGGCTGCCGGGGGATCTCCTTGTACGGCCGGAGCCTGTGGCGCTGGACGGCGTCTTCAGATCGCGCTCGGGAAAATCCTTCCCTGCGTCGGGAGGATGAATGGAAAAGCAGCTGGCTCCGCTTGGCCTCCTCCCCCTTCCACCTCGCGCTGGTTGGAGGAGCACGCATTCAGCTAATGGGCTGCGGTGTGCAAAGCCTCCCGCTTCGGCGGGTGCAGACTTCCTTGATGCAAAACAGTCTCTCAGCCCCTAATTATGGCTTGGAGAATTCTCTCCCTTCCCCCCCCTTCCCACTCCGACTGGAGGTGGCTCGTGGGACGGAGACTGGCTTTCAGAAGCCTTTCATGTCAGAGCTGATGTTTTTGCAAGTGCTTGGCCTGCGTGTGTGCCAAGAGACAAAAGCACCAACTCTTTCTGTCTGGACAGGAAATATTTTCGGTAATACATCCTCCTGTATGGCAATAAATTCCTTGATAAAAGAGAGGGAGAACTGATTCCTTGAGCCTGAAGGTTTGCTGACTCCTAGTGTTTGAGGCCAAGGGAACTCAAAGCTGCCTAGTAGCTGAAAGTTTTGTTTTGTTTTGTTAAGTGACGCTGGTGTGTGAAGGCAGAGATTATTTGTTTCCTTTTCATCCACTGTTACTGCAAGTTTTGAAGTTTGTTTTTGTTGATTGAAAGTGGTTTTTATTTGTCTAGAGTTGGGCATTCCCAGATCTGTTTAAGGTTGGTGTTTGCAACCCATGTAAGCATGCTTGGGAACCCAGTGAAAAAGATACATAATGGGTTTGCAGTATTCATCTTATAAAGAAGATGTTAAGAGGAGAGTGAGAGAAAAAAGTACTCCTTTTATGTATGAGCTCATTTATCCTTCATGAAGCCCCGCTGGTGTTAAATCACAATGTGTGAGGTGAAATAATGAGTTATTCCCTCTCCCCACGATGTTTAGTAAGTGGAACTCTGCGCCTTCTGCCTATTTCTATCTTGGAGATCAGAAATGCTACCACCTACTATGTTGCTCTCCTTGAAGCTGCCCTTCCTTGCACCACAGTTACATTTGTTTCTCATTTGGGTTTATTTGAAAGCAAAACACATTTGGGAATTTCTCATCTCTTTTTCTGCAGTCCTTCTTAGCTGAAGGAGAGAGAAAACTGTCAGGGAAAAAACTGAGCTTATGTTCTGCTATTTAACTGAAGGATGAAATGATCAATTTATTTATAAGCTAACTATCAAGCATTTTCTGATTTGTTTCAATCAACAATCCAAATGGAGAGATAAAAATGCATACCTATAACCTTTGGATGCCCTTTAATAATTTCTTTCTTGAACTGACAATGAAAAATAGTTTGTAACAGACATTGATTTTTTTAAAAAATGCAATATTTCATGGAATATATATTCTTTGTTCTGATTCAGAAACATCCCAAAGAAACCTTCACAGTAATATTAAGAGCGGTTTTTTTCGGTAGCAATGGCTAAGACCTTCCATGGATAAATGCATCTTAATACTGTACTTTTCTGTTATATTAAACTTAAAAGAAGCCTTTCTGTTTTTCTTTAGACTGAATATGTCGGTGTGTGCATGGAGAGGGGAAGGCAATTTAGTCAGTGTGTTTCAAATATTAAAATATGCAAATATTAAAATAACTTCAGGTTGTCAGCTGTGTTGAAAACCATCTATGTATTTTTTTTTTTTAAAAAATAAGGTATGTTGGAGGAGAAAAAATACATATCCAATTTGGATTTTTGGGAAAGGAGTACAATTAAACAATAGCAGATGAAGTCCATTCAGGAAAGTTAGCTTTTATCACCTTGACAGGCAAGGTTACAGAAGCAGTGAGAAACCTCTAAAATTGGGTGGAATAATATGACTGATCTGTTCTCTGAAATGTTAACTTTTTCAGCCTAGTTCAGTCTAGATGTTTTATACATTTGACTGTTCTCTTACAGCATTTTTCCCCATGATGAATCTGTCAGCAAATAATATGTGTAGTGTTTACAAGCCATTTGATAAGAAAAGTGAATTCTACAGCCTCCTCTTTTAAGATGCAAAATGAATTAAGCTGCTGGAATCTATTTAGAAATTTTGTGAATGAAGCCCTTTCAGACTGTAATGGAAAGTCAAAACTAAATAAAACCTTGATTATTTTAATCTGCTTCAATGATTAGTAATGTGTTTCCATGCACATTTATTTGGAAATATTGTTGTATACCTTCAGGCCACTTCTGACTTATCAAAATCCTAAAGCAAACCTATCATGGTTTTTTTTAGCAGGATTTGTTTAGAGAGTGGTTGCCATTGCCTTTCTCTGAAGCTGAGAGATTGTGACTTGCCCAAGGTCAGCGGGTTTTCATGGCTGAGTAGAGATTTGAACCCTGGTCTCTAAGATTCATAGTCCAGCATTCAAATCACTATACCATGCTGGCTCTCAGCTTAGAAATAAACTCTAATAAAAGTGGTCTTGGAAGAATCTAAGTAAACATGTTTTGGAATAGCAGCATAATGTGGTTATTACCTTGATAATAACATGTTTAACGTGCTGTTAAAACTACCTTTTTATATACTTGCTTGAAAGTACACTTGGACATGAATTAGGAATGTGGACTTCTGATTTGTTAGTGTGCACAAGTGATCTTAGATACTTTTTGCTAAGAGATAGGTGAAATTTTTTTGGACTTTTTCCTTTTCCCACTTATAAAAGCAATTGTGTTTGAAGAGGGTAAGTGGTGGATCTTGGGCAAATCTATGTTCATGACCTCTGAGACTTTACAGCATACTGAGGAACCTGAAATATCTGCTTAATCTGAGACCCACAATGTATTGTCTTGCATGTTACACTATTTGCAGTAGAAAATAATCTCGTGGTTTCAGTGAAGAGGTCAGTGAGAAAGGATTACTGAATTTACAGTAGTGATCAGTCACAGACCGTTTTTCTCAGTACCTTAAATATACCAAATCCTGTTTGATCTTGGAAGCTAAGCAGGATCAGCTCTGTTTAGTGCTTGGATAGGAGACCACCAGTGAATATCAGGTGCTGTAGGCTATATTTCAGGGGAAATTACTGACAGAACCACTTCTGAATATTCATTGCCTAAGAAGACCCTCTGAAATTCATGGGGTTGCCATAAGTTGACAGGCACCTTGAAGATGTGTGCACACACATGGCTACTGAGAATTGCAGTCTTCTGAGTGCTAATCTTACTGAAGGCAATCAGATTTACTAAACCTTCATGGGATTGCACCCTGGTAACCCTGAGTATCATTTGTTTTCTTTAAAAAGACATAGTCCAAGCTTTTGTAAAACAAGCTTTTAAAAATGCGTGTTTTAAACACCATATTCATATTGTCAAATTTTGAAATTTTATTTATTTTCTTAATAGTAATAGTTTTAAGCTGCCCCGAGCATGATATATAACTTTGTGTTTAAATAAAAAAAATCTGGAGGGAGAAAAATGATCAATTTAGAAAGGTGATGGCAAAAAGTCTCAGCGATGAGATGTTCTCACTATGCACAGTGGAAAGCTATGAACAGCCTCAAAGCTC
Source organism: Iguana delicatissima (assembly GCA_948472985.1). NCBI lineage: Eukaryota > Metazoa > Chordata > Lepidosauria > Squamata > Iguanidae > Iguana > Iguana delicatissima. The sequence continues at coordinate 43,395 of CAOKZL010001862.1, read as the reverse complement.
TAATATATTTTTGTATGCCCTGTCACTGTATTACTGCAGTGCAAAACATTCATACTGTTGGCTTTTGTTGAGATCTGTCATATCACCATTTTGGTTAACAGACTGCCAGGACGCATGTCCTTCCCTGACAAAACGTCCTGAAACGTGAATTTCGATATTGCTTTCTGTACTTTTGCTAATTGAGACTTTGATTTTCTCAGTTTTGGGGTGTTGCTTCATTTATTCTCTGCCTTCAAGTTGTTTCCGTCTTACGGCAACACAAAGGTGAACCTATCACAGGGTTTTCTGCAGCTGAGAGTGTGTTATGTGGCCAAAGTCAGCCAGTGGATTTCCATGGCCGAGCAGGGAACCAGATCCTGGTCTCCAGGACTCAAACTGCTACCCCATGCTGGCTCTCCAGAGATATCGTTGCAGATAGTTAAAAGGATAGATTGAGCCTAAGGCACTACCACTTGTTCAGCGCAAAGCAGATCTGAGCTCCTGCGTAAAGCAAAGCTCTGGAACTGCTTCTAAAGATCTTGCTTATACATTGTGTTTCTCATATTTCATCCCAATCCCACCTTCAGGGATTGGTACTGGAAGGAATAGCACTTGTAATTCCTTGTCAGCTTTCTTCATTCATTGGAGAATGTAAATAAAGGGCGACACAAAGAGTTCATTTATTCTCTTTCCCATGTTACATTGTTTTTACTTATCTTCCATTTTAAAACAAAATAATCTTTTATTTATTGGGATAGCCATAGAAAAAAGAGTACTTTTTTAAAAAATAATATAATTGTGGGGAAAGAGCTTCGTTCTGCTTGCTTTTAGCCAAAACTAATCTGAAATAATGGGGCCTATTTGTATCGTAGGATAAACATCCCATATTAGTAATGGATGTTCATGCAAGAGAGAATTGCTGAGATTTTGAAAAAAGTCCCAATTCTACCCAATGGATATGCTTAAAGTATCAGAAGAGGTGTCGGAAGCACACAGAAGATCTGGATGTTTGCTAGAATGGGATATTTTCAGTTTGGAAATCCACGTGTTAAACTTCCTGTCATCTGTGAGCAGGCCAGTGTGTCTCAGCCTAACCAGTTTCACCAGGTTATTGGTTAACTAACTCGCTATATGCCTCCTTGAGGTTAGCTTGGATGTGGAATGAGTGACAAATGACTCCAATACAGTTTCCCTCTTGCGTAGCATTCGGCACATCCTGAATCTCTGTCTGTCTGTCTGTGTGTCTCTAACACACGCATATACAAATGGAACAATTAAAAAATAGTGGCACAAACAAACTGTTTTTTTCCTCCTCTGCCTTTTTTTTATATGCTCACATGTCATAGTAAGATATTCACAGATGGTGAAATAGCACCATCTTCTGGACATTCAGAATTTTAAGTTCCATATTTCAGTCTTTTGTAGTATCTCCATCACTTAAAATTTCAACAGTTTGTAGTGGATGCTCTTTTAAGATGTAATCATTTGTTTTCCCTTTTCTTATTTTCTTTGTGACGTAATAGTCTAATGTGTCTTCTTAATTTGTATTTTTAGGCATCTGATGCCAGTTCTGAAAAGCTGTTCAACACAGTTGCAAAAACAGGTAAGTGTGCATTTCTCTCATATCTCATAACAATCACTGCCTCCAACTTCACGAAAAACTTACCCCATGTTTGCAATCAGAAACATAGAACAAAGTTTTCATGCTACAAACTGGCAGTGTTTCTTTTTCGTCCTCTCAGCTGTTTTTGATATTTTGAGCAGCACCATTGAACCAAAAAAAGTTATGTTAATAATCACAGTTTTTTTTAAAGAAGTAAACAAATGGTATCTGATTTGCCAGGCCTGATTAATTTGTCTGTGTTTAGAGACAACAGTGTAATTATTCATTTTTAAAGCTCCCATACTTAGTTCTTTTCATGCTGGCTTTCGAAATATTTTAATATGACCATTCAACATCTGTTTGGATAATTGATACAGGAGTATGAATAGTCAATTTATATAGCAAGCAAACATTATATATCGCATACAGTTATATGACATTCACACAACAATAATATACTGTATTCTCCATATAAAACAAAAAACATGGAGTGTCATGTCCCATTACAGTCAATAGACACAACATGTGGCAACGTGGGTGTGTACCTGCTTCATCCATAATGGGACACAATGCTCCATGCATCCTTACCTTTGTGCAGAGGTCACATGAGAGGAGGGCCCACTGTGAAAAAGCTGTAGCTTTGTCTGCGTGCTTTTCAAAAGTCAGTAGAACTATGTGCAGCAACATAGTCTGAAATAAACATTATTTCATTCTTTTCAAACCATAAGTGTAATTTTGTTTGTATGCATATGATTGCAGCTAGCAATGTAATAGGGCAGTGATGGGACTTGCTGTCAATTATTTGGTGTTGACAGTTTGATTTATGCCTTTGATGAGTTTGGAAGTTGATTGGTTCCTAATCTAATTTATGAAGTTAGATTAGAATTAATTCTATCTAGCTTTACTGATTTCCTCCTGTCTTTCTGAGTCATTCACAAAAATTAAATAAATTTCATACCTGTGTTGTGCTTGGTTTTTGTTTTCACTATGCTTCATCTAAAGTGTAGTATTCTGGATGGTCTGAAAATATTTCTTCATGAGAGACCATTGTCTAGTGGCAGAATACCTGTCTTGCATGCAGAAAAACCCAGATTCAGTGCTGCTTCTGATTAAAGTGATAAGGCCATAAGAGTAGTGTTGAATCAGAAAAAAGGTTTATCTAATCCAATATTCATTTTAGACACTGCCCAGCCAGATGCTTATGGGAAGTTCACAAGCAAGAAATATGAGTTACAGCAGCCTTTCCAACAGCTGATATAGTAATATATAGCCAGAATCATGATTACTAGCCATCAGGATTATTGTTTAGGCTTGTCTTCTGTTAATATGTGTAACTTCCTTTGAAAGTTGAGTTGGTGACTTAATGCACAATATGTTTGCAGTTTCCATAGTCCAGCCATGTGTTATGTAAAGAAATAAGTACAGCGGAGCCTCTGCTTTTAGGAGTTAGAGGAGCAAAAATGCTATGAAAATAGAAAAACTGAAAATATGAAAATCTTGAACAATTATTTTTGTTACATGAGAACACTTCTCTAGGAATCACTAGATGGCCCAGCATAACTCTGTGGTCAACATCTGGTGAAAGTTGACTATAGAATTGTGCTGGAGGACCTGGAGATTTCGTGGGGAAAACATATTAATCATCAGATCCACAAAAGGGAAACCAGAGAATGTGGAGGGCCAACTGTATTTTGTCTGTGTTGAACCTCCTATTGCTTAGCTTCACAGGGTGATACTGGCTTGTAAAATTATGAAAAGGAAATGATGGGAAAATCCCTCATCCTGCTGCTGGAGACCCTGAGATGCCATAGCTAATCAGAATGGACAACACTTGCTGTGGGAATAACAGCAAGAGAAGGAACTTGACCCTGTGTCTTCTTTGAGGGCTTCTCATAGAACAGGATAGACCTGTGGTGTGACCCAGTGGAGTTCTTGCATCCTGAAACATGGGCTTGTGAACTGACTCAGTACAAGGTCCAGGGTTCCCATCACCAAATTGCCATTGTCTTAAAGGACTTGGTATACCTTGATCTTTTTATACTTGCCTATAGTTGCAGAGATTCTTAAGTGGAAGGCTATATACCTTTGCTGAAGTCACTTAACTTTATGAATTGACTATTTTCCTCCTTTCATATAACGCAGTTCTTCTCTCTCACTTCCATGTGCACCATAAAGTGAAAAGGCCAAATTGTTTGAAGCTGTACTCTGCAAAATCTAGCTTTTCCCTAATAATTAGCAATTATTGATGTTTATTAGAGGTGCTGGTAAAGTTCCCCAGAACAATGAACGAGGAAAGGGATTAATATGTGCTTTTCACAGAAGGGGTATGCAGTTGAGACCCAGAGCTCTTCTTTACCTCAGATTAAAAATGTCTCCATCTTCTTTGTCCCCACAAAAATAAGGTGTGAGGGATGGTTGTTTTCAAAATGAAAATCTGGAAGAATTATTTCACTGTACAGGTAACTCCTCCACTGATACAAATTACAGTTTTCCTACCCCATCCTTGTGATCGTAGCTACCACAGCCAGTTTATCATCTGGCTGTCTACTAGCTGGTGGGGAGCCTTTCATGACTTAGCTAGGCTGTACGTTGGACAACAGGTGCACATTCCACCACTGGGGACTGAACTCAAAGTGTTAGCAGCTTGGTAGATCCAAATAGATCTTACACTCTGCTGGCAAAGCCTTTGGCACCCCAGGATCACCTCCATGCTGTGATGAGGGAGGAGACAGGGCTTGAAATGAAGGTGTTTTGTTCTTGATTTTCTCCTCACTGGTTGCCATTAGCCTAACTTCTTCCCTTCAAAGCCCTGCAGGAATGTTCTCTTCAATTCATGGACCATTTGGGAAAGTACTTTTTCTGTAAGTCATGGGCTGTCATGGTAGTTAAAGTGACATTGCTACTGAGGACTTGATAATTAGTTTTATGAGAGCTTGCCCAGAGTCTTCAGGCTACCAGACAGTTCAGAGAACTCCAAGAGTGATCGTGCATCCCTGTTACGTAGCAGAGAAGTATAACCCTTCCTTGATGCCCGTCCTTGAAACCCTTCTCCTGCTTATGCCTTAATTTTCAGTTTTGAATGCACCTCTTTGGAAATCAGGAGGTCTTGTTTTCTAGCCAATTGTATTGGGGATCGGTAAACAGATCAATGTTTGATATGGGGCAGGGCAGACTTTAGGTTCACGGAATCTGCTTTTTTTCCACAAGCTCCTCTGGATCCATCAACTGGAGCTTGATACAAAAGAATAATAAAACCTGAGCTCGAGTTTTTTTAGAGTTCAAAATTGGACTCACATATTTTCCACAAAAGACCAGTTCTGGTTATCCTAAATTTCCTTCATTTTAGCACTGAACTTTAGAGCAGCGAATCTCAGTAGGGGCCATGTGTCCCCCAAGGGAGTCCTAGTGTATTTGCGGGGGGTCACAGACTGAAGACTGTGAGAAGGGGAGCCGTAAAGGTTTTTGGGAGCCCTGGTAGCTCAAATACTCAAGCAACAACCTTAATTGGAGTCAGTAGTTTCCCTCCTGTTGATAGTGATTCTCTAGGTAATTACAGTTCTCCTTCTGAATAGTTTCCCTCCTGTTGATAGACCACTTGATAGTTTCCTTGACAAAATCCAAGAACAGAATTGATATTGCAACAAGAGGTGACCTCTGACTGCCATTGTCTAATTTGGAGCCTGATATCATGAAACTTGCAAAAAAGCACCAAGCTAATAGATTGCATTAAGTTTAATTTCATATATTCTTTTTAATAAAGCTTTAGTAAAGACCCCTAGCCCCAAATTCATATACTTTTTTAAAAAGATTTTTGTAGCATGTCAGAATGTCCAGGCCTTTTGGGGTTCAGTAATAAATGGTTTCCTGTCTATCTGTTTGTGTTATATTCCTGTTTGACAGAAGGGCCCTGGAACCTGGTAAGAGCTCTTGAAGGGGCCATGGCCAGAAAACAGTTGAGAACAGCTGCTTTAGAACAGTGCTGCTCAAAGCAGTAATCCCTGAGCCTTTGGCTGCTGCTCTCTGGCAAGCTTCCAAGAAAGGAAAAATAAGCTGAATCAGTGGGCCACAGATATAGTCCCTGGCACATTGGGAAAAGAAACTTGCTACTCCCCATATTAGAAAGTCCAAGAAGCATAGGCAAAGGGGGTCAGGTTTTTTTCGTGTGGTTCGTAAACAATTAGAATAAGAAATCTTTGCAGTTCATATGGAGATCAGCCCTCTGCCCACCCCTCATTTATTAGTAGGGAAATGTGTAATATTTTGACACAGCTTTCTTTTTATATTTGGCTTATTTTCCAATGTGCGTGTTTCTTGGCTTATTTTTAAAGTGAGGACAGTGCTTATGGAGTGATTCCCTCCCCTCCTGCCCAGTTGCTCTTTGTAGCCCATATGAAGCCCACTCATTAGGTCTGTGATTCTCTAGGTAATTACAGTTCTCCTTCTGAAATGACTTTGATGTATATTGAATTCAGTCTATTTTTAATTGCATAATGTATCACTGGTCCCGTTTTATGTATTAACATCCCTTTGAAGTTCTGAACTGGAGGATTCCCCTCCCCTGCCCTTTAAGCTAGAAAGGGAGGAGGAAGAAAGCTGGGCTAAATGGATTTATTTGTCTTGACATCCACAGAGGAACTTATTCTGAGAAGAGATTAAAAATAGGCAGGGCAAGATGACAGAGGTGATGCTTGCATTCAAGAGACTGGAATCCCCCAGCTATACCTGACTATGGCTTTATTTTGCTAATGCCATCTTTGAAAATTTTGGACTTAATGATACCCTTTGATATCTTTGAAGGTTTGACATATGGACATTAGGCTGTGAGATTCCAGATGTAAAGCCAGTGGAGAATGTGGCCTTCCCCAAGCAAATGCCCTACAAATATACTGGAATTAACAACTCCCACCATCCCCAGCCAGCACTGTACCAGGTTAGGGAATACTGGTGGTCTCCTTCCAAAGAGTCATTGCAGAATTATTTAGGCTCATGCGGAGATGAAAAGATTGAAACAGCAGCTCATGTACTGTTGTTTAGTTAAATTTACAGAGATTTCCAGAAACTAATAAATATGCTGCTGCTGTTGTTTCTTCCCCATGTTTTAAATGTATATTTTTCCTCATATATTGAGATAGTTTGAAGTCCTCAACCATTTTAGTAGCTGTTCTTTATGATAAGGTTGGATATGGTGCTTGAAAACTTAAGTTGTTATATATATATTAATTTGTTCTTTTTTAAAAAATTGTTGTATGTTTCTATATTTGTATATTTATTTCAGGGGTGGAGGTTGGTTCAAATTCTATCTCTGGTGAGGAGTGGATGGTGATAGATGAGGAACAGGGACATCTCTTTCACCTTTCCTTTCCTTCTTCTCTCTTTTGTTTTCATGGAAACTTCCTCACCAATGTTCTTATTTTGGTCACTTTCTCAGTTTAAAGGGAGGAGGCTGTTCAGGGGTGAATGTGCCTCACGTTGGCTTCATTGCTGGCCAAGGTTTAGTTCCCATGAAAGGCTAAGGATTCTTTTGTGTCCATTAAAGTCAACGCTGGCCCTTTGTCGCCTTTGCTTGGGAAGCTGTCTGCAAATCAGCTTTTTAGCTGATGCTGGATTATGTCTTTGCCCCTGATTTCCATCCAAATGGCAGCTTTTTCTGCTTGCCTTCCAAAGGTTTCCTTCTTCAAACCATGTGCTAATTCCATTTGGGAACATGAATTGCCAGGGAGAAATCAATGTAAATCCAGGTACTTTCAAAAAACAGCATGAACTTGTGTGAGGAAGATTAAGGAATAAACTGTAACATGACCTTTCCCAACCAGCACACCTCCAGATGGCTTGAATTATAGTTCCCTTCACCCTCCCCCACCCAGCATGGGGATGATGGGAGTGGAAGTTCAGCATCTTTGTCAAACTTCTATATGGGAATGCTGCTGTACAGGAATAGTTTGTATGGCTGTTTAAGATGTTCAAGATCTAAGATGCTTGATGTCAAGAAACAAACCTAGGATGAGCTGCACTTTTTCTAAGATAATGTTAACAGTTGCTTCCAAAGCAGGTGCAGGCAACATGGAATGGAATAAATTATCTGACGCGTAGTTTTTGTTCTACTGCTTTTCCATAGTCCCAGACCCCTGGCTAATATTTAATTGGCTTTCTATATCCACAGGTAATGTATCCACAGATTCAATGAACCACATCCCAAAAATATATAAAACAAAAAGTCCAAAAATAAATCCCTGATCTGCACAGTGAACACTGTGCTAATGTGTAGGCATACCGTTGTCTCATTTGAGTTGTTCACCATTGTATATAAGGGACACCATTGTATATAATGAGACATGAGCATCCATGGATTTTGTTATCCATGGGGAGTCCTGGAACCAAACCCAAACATATTCCAAGGACCCACCATACTGCATGGGGAAGTTTGTAGTCTGTGTTTTAAAATTAAAGGCCTTTTTGTTTGGCAAAGAAATAGAGCTAATTTTTGTTCTTCAATTTTATACCTACCAAGAACGAGTTCCGGTTATTCAAGGAAAGGTGATATGTGCTTTGGTTGTTAAATAACAATTCAGGACAGCCTGACCATTTGTGTTTTAGTCTCGTCTGCTATAGACCAGGAGAGGAAAACCTGTAGGCTTCCAAATAATGATGAACCTTAATTCCCATCATCCTGGACCAGTGACCATGCTGCTTTGGACTGATGAGAATTTTTCTTCACCGGTTCCTCACACCTGCAGATCATGGGATCTGCTTTATATCAAGGCAGGCAGTTATTTTGTGTAGCCCAGCATTACCTGGAATCACTAATTCTGGGTTACAGGTCCTCAGCTGGTGTTTAACTACATCCTCCCATTGGTTTTTGGTTGAAGGTGGTGGAAGTCGGAGTCCAGTAACATTTGATGAAGTCACCAGATGTCTACAATGACAGTTGTCAGTAGCAGGAGTTCTTTCTCAACCCTGCTGTATGACCCTTTCTTGGGGAAGTATTTTTTCAGTTTTTCAGATGGGGAAATCCTAATTTGAATCGCAAATTGTAACATGGGTTCCAAACTGTCTAATCATTTGTTTTTATTTGTTCATTGTCTCTTTCCATTTCTTATTAGTGCATTCATAAAAATAGTGAGCAAAATTCTATATATTTTTAGGAATGATATATGAGAAGACATTTTTGTGAATATGGGGACAAAAAGATGGGCATTCCAAGGTTCTTTGTACAACTATTTAAATATAAAAGAACGCTCTTCTTCCTTTTTTTTCCACAGTCTGGTCAGCTTTCCGCAGGATTATTTCCCCTGTTTCTCTAAATTCATAACACATGTATCTGTTCATAGCAAAAAGTCATAGGCCTGAACATGTCCTGCAAGTGACAGCTACTCCCAGAGTACTAGGCAGCCATGATCCTTTTCAGCATACTTTTTTAAAATCATATTTTAAGCTATGAAGCCATTATCAAAGGAATGGGAATCATGTGACCCTCAAGATGTTACTGACTGCTACTCCCAGCATCCCTCAACGAAAAACATAGCGTCAGAGTTGGAAGGGGCCACGGGACCCATTTAGTCCAATCCCTCCTGAAAGACAGCCATCTAACCTCTATTTAAAGATCTCTGAAGAAGGAGAGGCCACTGACCTAAGAAGCAGTCTATTCTACTGTCACACAGGTCATACAATGAACAAATTTAAATTAGGTGGAATCCCTTTTTTTATACTGTTGCTGTCCCAGCCCAAGTTCTGTTGGTGCCTTGTGCCCAGTAAAACACCACACCAGGGTGGAGGTTCAGTGAGCGTTTATTTCACTGCACAAAGAAAAGTGCAAGGAGGGTATTTTTTCCTCAAAGCAAGCATGTCTATCAGCCAGAGCACAACTTGTTAATATACTCAGCACAAGGAAGTTAGCAGACAAACTCTTTGTTACATCATCAAGAGATTATATAACATTCACATGCACACTAGCCCTGTTAGGTACCAACATCCCATAATATTTTGTGGGAGGTGCAGCTACAAGTCTTCTCCTCTGAGAGTGATTTTTAGCATGCTAATGTGCACTTTCTGTATCGCCAGGCTCTGTCCTTGGTGTCTCTGATCTGCCTTCTAAAATATATTGTTAAAACGTACAGTAATTTTAGTTGGAGGAAGCGTGGCACAGCTGTGGAGATTTTAAGTGCATTTTTGATGTCACTAAGATGTTCTGCAGTTGTATTACTTAGAGAAGGAATGGAGGCATGTCAGAATGTGACTCTGGTTGTATGAATGGTAATTCATGTTAGGATTCCTTTTCCAGATAGCTGTTTATGTAATGTCTTAGTTATCTGGTGTCTCTACTCTTCTGGTTTGTGCTTTTAAGTGTGTAATTGCAGTCTGAGCAGTCCAGAACATGAATTCTTTTCCCTTTGTAAGAATCTTTAGTCTATTTCTTTGCACTAGTCTTGTACCACCTCCAGTGGACTAAGAGGTATATTGTATTGTCTCTGCAGAAAGACACAGGTCATTGGAATTGTTTTTTGTCTGGTCCAGCCAAACTGACAGTGTATTCAAAATAATGATAAAACCCAATGTGACTATCGTAATATTTCAGGTTTTTTTTTTGTTGATACTTTTTGTAGTTGTCAGCTAGATAAAGTGTTTGTTGCACAAGCGGAGCAAGGTGAAAGACCAGATTGAGGCACTATGATATGTTTAATGTGATAGGATGGTGGTTGCCACCCATCAGTGGGAGAAGTGTTACAAAATGGCCGTATCAGTACAAACACTCTTTCTCAGGTGCACATGTGTATACTCAAAAAAGGCAGCAGTTTTGACACTCTGGCCTAGCAGAGCAAAGGGTTAGCTTGGAAAAACCTTTTCCTAGTCAAATCCTTTAGCCAGCACCTCTGCAGAACTCCATTATCTACCAGCATCAAGTTAAGTTTCCTGATTAAATAATTGAAATACTGAATACAACCCCCAAGTCAAAGTTCTGCCTTTCTCCTAGCAGGTGGCCCAGCAGTTGGTAAACAATGCATTACAGACAGGAAAGGGCACTGGTAGGACATGTTACCTTTGGGGCAAGAGTGAGTGACTGAACAGTTCTCTGATAGCTTTCCTAAATGGGTGCTTGCCTGAGTCATTACTATCTTTGTGTTGACCCAAGTATTGGGCACTGTGCCTCTGGAAGTCCAAGTGAACACCCTTTGTCTGAGGAAGTCCCTTTGTTTTAGAGAAACTTTGACATTATCCTTATCTTTTTCTGCATAAGAGATCCTTTAAAAATCCTTTTAAAAGGATTCCAAATTCAGAGCAATCCTTTCTAGGATGGCATCTCCTGAAGCGAGAAACCAAGTTGCGTTCCTCTTCTATAGGCCCCTTGCTGAGCTGAAATCCCTTTTTCAGGCCTCCCAGAATCTGGGATTTTGATAAGAGAGCCTTGTTAGCTTATTTTTCTTTCTCAAAGTCCTGTCTGGCTTAAAAGGGCTTTGGTTAGCTTGTCCTCCTTTCTTTGCATTTTTCCAGCCAGGAGAGTGCCCTAACTTCTCACAAGCCCGAAGGGGCTAAGGAAATGTAATCTTTCAGTTTCTTAAATTTATCTCTCTGGGATTACTTTCCATGAATGCTGCAGCTCCCCAAAAACTGCTATCTCATTCTCTGGTGTGTGAGAGTGTGTGTGGATTAGAGAATGTATTTAATTTTGGAATCTCTTTCTCTCATCTTTCACTCCCCTTAATAACCTTGAAGGTTGCAAACTGCTTTAAACTGCAAACCTTCACAGCCGTGCAGGGTTGCTGTTCTGTACATACTTTTTCCATTTGAGACATTCTACCATAATATTTCCTATTCCCCAGTGCAACTACTGTGTATATTGAATTGCAGTGTACTCAGTACAGTTCTCTTTATAGAGACTTCCGTGTGAGTGTGGGGTTTTGCATCCAATTTTCTTGACACGCTGTTTTGCCAGTTACAAGATCTCTGATAGGCATGCCTACTCAGAACATATATGAATTCATTCATGTGTTCTGAGATCGTACCTGGTAACAGACTAGTGGAAAATGTGGGCAGACACATAGTGAGTTCACACATGTATTAAACATGCTAATGTAGTGTAGTCTTAGCAAAATTGGACTTTATGCAGTTTTCCTTTTCCATCTTCTTGTGTGCTGACAAACCTTTTCGTGTTGATACTGAGAACGTTAGAATGTTGAATGCCTCATTAGAAATGCTATACTAGAATTGTTGGTTAGAAGTTAAATGCTAAAATTGCTAGAGAGAAGTTGGTAGAATTGTAAGAGTAGTCCTATTAATCATGGAATCCTTGTGTTGGAAGAGACCACAGGGGCCATCGAGTCCAACCCTCTGCTATGCAGGAACACCCATCAAATCATTCCCAACAGATGGCCATCCAGCCTCTGCTTAAAACCTCCAAAGAAGGAGACTCCACCACACTCCATGGAGGCAGCATATTCCACCGCCGGAACTTTGTTGAAATGCTAGGAGTGTGCTGACAGATATTGCTAAAGCTGTTAGAAGTAAATTTTTGAGACTCTAGGCTTGGAAAACTCTCTTAGTAGGCCATCCCTAAAGTATTGTGTTTGCACTCTCCTTTGGCTACCCAAAGATTTACTTTAAACTGCACAGGAGTGCTTTAGCACTATATGCTCTCTGGGGCAGGTATCTGGTTTAATAACCCCTGGGCCTGGGTGCTGTTCTAAGTAGTGTGTGGTTTGAGCATTGGATTTCAACTCTAGAGGCGAGGATTCAAAATCCTCTGTTCAGCCATGGAAACCCGCTGGATGATCTTGGGTAAGTCACATTCTTCAGTCTTGAAGGGAATGGCAAAACTCCCTCTGAAGAAATCTTGCCAAATACCCCCCCCAAAAAAAATCCTGTCACCAAACAACTAAAAAGCACAGAACAACAAAACAAATTGACAGTGGCTCTGAGGTTACTGCTAGTTGCTTTAGTACTCTTGGATGTGGTTCATCTGTCCCTGGAGACTTGAATTCATTTAGAGTAGCCAGGTATTCTTTTATTACCTCTTTGTCTATTCTGGGCTGCAGTCCCCTTCTTCTATCATTCCTCTGTTGCCAGTTAGAGCACTGTTTTTCCTTTGGGGAAAAGAAAAAGCCCAGTTAGCATTTCACCATCCTCTGTGTGCAGTGGCCCCACTATTTCCTTATTCTTCCTTTTGCTTCAAATAAAATTTAAAAAAACTTTTTATTATTTTTAATCTCTGTAGCAAACCTAGCTCATTCTGAGTTTTTGCTTGTTTGACTTTCTCCTTGTAAATACTGGGTAACTGTTTATACAGTTGTCCTCCACATTTGCGGGTTTGACTTCCACAGATTTGATTATTTGTGAGTTTCTTCAACCCCTGCCCCTTCGACCCCAGGCACTTCTTTTCTAGGAAAACCTTCCTTCTCAGCAGCTGCAAGCAGGCCATATAGCCATTTAAGAACCTGTGTCTAGTCTTTCTCCTCCCCCAGGTATTGCCTAGCCAACTAAGGAGGGCTTGCAGCCTAATTTCTCAGCATCACATACTCTCTCCTGATGCTTCCCACATGCCCAAGAAGGGGATGATGGGAGGCCTCTCCCAGTGCTCCCCACACTCAAAGAAGTAGATGAGCGAGAGAGAGGAAGTAAGGGGCTGCCATGCCAACCCACCCCCTTTCGCTGACATGATTTGGACCCTGGGTGTCTGCTCTCCCCACTATGCCTCAGCTCTTTTTCCACAGACACATACATTTTGATATTCGCGATTTTTCCACCTTTGTTGGAGTCCTGTGCCGTTATTATTATCGTTATTATTGGTGGTGTTGTTGTTATCTTTATTTATGCCTCACTTTTTTCCTCGAAAGGACTCAAAGCAGCTTACAATACTTTAAAAAAAGGAAAACATAGTTTTAAAAAGTGACATACAAAAGTTGAAACACAGATTAAACAGCAGTAATAATTAAAACAAAGTTAAAATACATATTAAAACAACTAGCAAATCACACTTAAAAATAGCCAGCACCTTTCTTCAGCCAAGGAACGATCACATGTTAAATGCCTGCTGAAATAAAAAATGTCTTTAATTGTTTCCAGAAAGAAGGCAGGGAGGGTGCCGATTTGACCTGTCTGGCAAGGGATTTCAGAGCCTGGGGGCAGCCACTGAAAAGGCCCTCTCTCGTTTTTCCACCAAATGCACTTGTGAAGATGTTGGGATAGAGAGAAGGGCCTCTCCAGGAGATCTCAAAGCCCAGGCTGGTTCGTAGGGGAGAATATGGTTCTTCAGATCACCTGGATCTGAACTCTGCAGGGCTTTAAAGGTCATCACCAGCACTTTGAACTGTGCCCAGAAACAGATCAACAGGCAGTGGAGTTGTTGCAACAGGGGAGTTGTGTGAACCTGTAGCCAGCTCCAGTTAACTGCACCAGCTGAAGTTTCTGAACACTCTTCAAAGGCAGTCCCACATGTAGTGCGTTTAAATAATCCAACCGAGATGTCACCAAGGCAGGTGTTACCGTGGGCAGGTCTGACATCTCAAGGAATGGGTGCAGCTGGTGCACAAGCCTTAACTGTGCAGATGTGCTCCAGGCTACTGCTGAAACCTGGGCTTCCAGGCTCAGAGTTGAATCCAGGAGCACCTCTAGGCTACAGACTTGCGTCTTTAGGGAGAGTGTAACCCCCTCTGGCAAAGGCTGAATACCTATTCCCTGATCTGCCTTTTGAGTGACCATGGAAACCCACTGGGTAATCTCTGACAAGTCACACTGTCAGCCTCAGAGGAAGGCAAGGACAAGCCCCTCTGAACAAACCCCATGATAGGTTAGCCATAGGTTTGGCATAAGTGAGAAATTATTTGAAGGCACACAACAAGAAAGAATGCAGATTGGCGCTATGTGGCTTTGGATGCACGATTCCAAAGGTTCCTTCTTCTCAGAAAGCTGCTGATGTTTTGTGAATTTCTTTGTAGTTCCAACATCCATGAAGAAGACTATCAGTAACTTGGTGTGGGTCTCAGCCTTTTGGGTGCAATTTCCAATAGCCTTAGAGAGACTTAAAGGCCAACTGTGTATAGGAGGGTAGCATTTTAAGAGAACAACTGTGGCTCTACTCATGAGTAATTAATTTGCTGAGGAGTTGAATTCCAAGAGTGAGTGAGCCTTATGAGTGATTATTGTTTCGTTTTGTGTATGAATATAATAGTGAAAGTTGAATGATGGGTTTTCTGATCTGCTTTCTTACAAATTTAAGCCAAGATATTAGCCAAGACAGTCTAATTCTACTGCCAGCTAACAACACTTCTTAGAATATAAACACACTGAAAGCCCAGCTTTTTAAAAAAAAAATGTATTTATCAGGGTGTATCCAGATGCTAATTTCCCATGTGCCTTGTTCAGAGATGTTAGTGCACAGCTGGGAGCATGGAATTTATTCAGAATTAAGGCATATTTCTTCCCAAGGACCCATTTCACCATGACCACCTCACTGGAAGCTAATGCTGTTGATTTCCCAATTGCCCCTAGTCTTTCTCATACTTGGAAACTTACAGTGTGAATGAAGTGTTCTTCTGCCACAGGGGTGTCTTGATGTCATTACTTTATGTGACTTTAAAGAGAGATTAGGCAAATGAATACAAAGGATAGACCTCTCAGTGGCTTCTAGCCAAAAACGCAAAATGACTTGCCCAGCTTGTGGATTTCCTAAGAGCATCTCTCTTCCTGCTGTTTGGGGAAGGATGTTTGGCTAGATGGATCTTTGGACAGACCTAGTAAAAGTCATATAGTTCTTATTTTTATTAGCCACAGTAGTTGAGGGTGGGAAGCCAGGTTTAGTCTGACATATACTAGAGAAAAAGCTTCAAAAGAAGAACCTGTCTGGATGTAGCAAAAGATCCATTTTCTCTAGAAATAGTGAAGTGGTGCCAGTGTTGGATTTTTATTATTTATTTGACAGCATAATGAGGGACAATGTGTATGAGTTAAATCCAGAGAGCCAGTCTTGTGTAGTGGTTTGAATGTTGGGCTACAGCCCTGGAGAAAAATGTTCGATTCCCCGATAGGCAGTGGAAACCCACTGGGTAACCTTTGGCACATCACACACTCACAGCCCCAGAAAACCTGTGATAGAGTTACCTTTGGGTTGCCACAAATTGGAAACTACTTGAAGGCACCCAACAACAATAGCAGGCCCTGCACAATAATAACAGTGAAGTCATTTTAACTGTATTGTCTCTATTTTGTGGCTTCGTGGAATTTGCGATTTGCAGAGGTTCTCAGAATTTTCTAGGGATCGCTAGCAGAGAACTTTTAAGTACATCACAAAACTAGAAATCCAAGGATCCAGAGGATGGAACTGTGGCAGATAAAGCAGTACCATAGGGTTATAGTTGTGTGTATGAATGCACCTCAGCAGTGTTTTCTTCCATCCCCACATTCCTATTATCCAGAATCAGTTTGGCCCTTAGGCTAGAAAGGTTTCCTTTTCTTTCACACAAAAATGCCTAGAGCATTTCACCTTGTTTCTATTTACAGGACAAAGATCTTTTTTACAGGTTGCCCCCGGGCAAACAGCACAATCCAGCTTTATCTTATCTCAGCACAGTGTATAAAGACTTGTCAACTCATGTTCCTTTTACTGCCAAACTAAAATAAATGAAATCAGCTCTCACATGATAACATGCACTTTTCTAACTCAAACTAATTGCTTGGCTAATTGATGTTTTTTGAACTTTCTCCATTTCATTGAGTGATTAGGTACAAAAGCTAACAGTTGACATCTGCAGGAGCTTATCTGGTGTCTGTAATTACTGTTAATGTTAAGTAATTGTTAGTTAATTGGAGAGGTAACCGAATGGAATCCAGATTGAGTAAAAGAGGAAGGGGTAGGAAAAGCACCAAAATCCATGATTTTAGTCTAGTTAAATAAACTATTTGCCTTATAGAAATGCTTCCTCCACCTAGAAAGGGGGAAAATGCATTGACTGATCGTCCAGGTTGGAAACCTTGACAGGGTACCCTTGATTTAGGAGAAAAATTTAACATATCTTCAACTGTCCCCCACCCAAATGCCCGTTCACACATCCGCCCTGCTGGTAAGATCACATTCAGAATGCCTGACCACCTTAACGTATCTGTGCTCAGGCATATTCCTCCAGCAGTTCTGGTTTCTGTAGTTGAGGCTTGTGTAAGAGCCCTCTCCCAGAGCTAGTGCTGTGGATGAGTGGATGTGGGAGAAAGCATTTTGCAGTGAGCATTGCAGCGGGAGCTGCTGCCTGAACAATTACAGTGGGGTGGCTAACAGACCAGTATATAACTGCCCAAAAGACAGTAGGCACAGTTAATTGAATACATTAATCCTCCTAATGCACTCTCTTCTTTATCTCTGCACATGCTAATGTGATGGAGTGTTTCTTTCTTCAAGGACTTGCAAATGAAAAACTAGGGAGAAGGGTTGAACCCTGTCTCCTGCCTGACATGCCAGATGTCTGTCTTCAGGGAACAGTCCACACCTACTGAGCCTAACCCTTGCCCTCCAGGTCTGTGTCTCTTCAGATTGCTCAGAGCATGGACTGCAAAATATCCACATCCTGTTCAAGGGTAGAAATATATTTATCATTTATTAATCATTTTTAGAATCTTGTAAAAGCGGTTGGAAAATAAAAACCATAAAAGAGTAACATTCATACAAAAAATACAGTTAACTAAAACGACAGTATTCAAAGAGCATTCTGATACAAATAAAAATAACAGTGACAGGGTAGAACTATATAATATGAAATACGGTCCAAAATCAGCTAAAAGCAGAGTGAAATGTTAAATTCTTTAAAAATGATAAGCAGATGATGTGTACCTGTCATAGAAAGCATTCCATAAGGATGGAGCAAACACAAAATGTGAACGTGCCTGTCAGTCTGATAGATCCTCCTGGGCGTGTGTGAGCAGGGCCACATGGATGATTGTGCAAGCTGTTTGTTGTTGTATGCCTTCGGGACATTTCTGACTTATGGTGACTTTAAGGCGAACCAGTCACGGGGTTTTCTGGGCCTGAGTGTGTGAAATACCAAAAATCACCCAGTGGGCTTCCGTGGCTGAGCAGGGCAGGGTCATAGTCCAGTGCTCAAACCACTATACCACGTGCCTCTGTAAAGGTGAAGAATACATCATACTACCTGTTGAAGGCTACTTGGCTTCTTCATCAAACAGAGATGGTAAAACTTGGGCAGGGGAGGGAAAGTGACCATATTAGAGTCACTTGATTGAGGTGATCTTGAGGGAGGGTTGATGGAGATAGAAAGATTGAAGTAAGAAGAAGGCAGCAACACCTACCTTCACTGTTGACAGGAAAAAAGTTCCTCCTGTACAACCACATCTGTTTTTATCCTGCATTGAGGTCCAGGCCACTTTGTAATACAGTGAGTCTCTCAGGAAGCTTCTTGGGATATGGATTTAGGCATTGTAAACAGGCCCAATATGGCAGTAGGTACCAATTGAAGATGATTTTACCTTATGTTGGAAGACACAACCTTTAGAAAACTATCAGTCTGATTCCACTCTCTGTAGGTTAGGATTCTCTCAGTCAGCAGCTGTTCATACTTCTTCTACTGCATGATTTTTTTACCATGCTTGCTTGTTGAAGAAATCAGTGATGAGTGTTCTGCTGTTTTGTTGGCCTAATAAAAGTAATCATGACAATGCAAACTTTGGAATGTGTTTTATGGGCACCACAGGTAGCTTGTATTCATTTGAACTGAAAACAGAGCAACATGTTGTTAAAACACAATTAAATCAATTCATATTGAAACAATTGCATTAAAAACCATTTAAAAGCCCATACCTCTACCCACCCCCCTCCCCAAAACAGCGTCCTTCCCCACTCAAGCTTCTTCTGCAGTCAATTGCCAAAGTGTATGTGAAGTTTTCTGCTGACTGAAGGACAAGAAGGAGAGGGGCAGTCTGAATAAAAGTTACAGCAATTGTATTAACCCTTCCCCTGTCATCAGTCTAAAATCAAAAGGTCCTTTCTCCAGCAGAAGGGAACCACAGAGGGGAACAACCTAACCTTCCGTGGCAGGGAATTCCACAGCTCGAAAGCAGCCACCCAGAAGCCCCCTCCTCTCATCTCCTTTCCAAACGTGCCTGTGGGGAGGAAGCTCTCCCCTAACAGTATTAAAACCCGGCAGGCTCATCGAGGGAAATGCGTTCTTTGAGATATTCTGCACCCGACTCATGTATGTTTTTTAGATCATGACCGGCACCTCTAACTCTGCCTAGAAATGGGTTTTTAATAGCCAGTGAAGCTTTCAGGGAAAAAAGAGAGAGAGAGAGAGAGAAAACTCTGTTCTCTCTGTATCCTGGCCAGCTGTCTGGTTGCAGCATTTTGTATTCTCTGAAGCTTCTGAAAAATTTTCAAAGGGAGTCCCACCTAGAGAACATAGGATGTCAGGTAGAAGATTGAGCCAGCTTGTTTCCTGCTGATCTAGAGACTAGAACGCAAAGCAGTAGATTCAGATTACCAAGTAAAGAAAAGAAAAGATTCCAAGCCTCTAAACGGAGGTTGGAGGGAAATCTTTATTGTTGTTGTTGTTATTCAGTTTTATTAAGTGTACATTTAATCACCACTTCTCCATACATCTTTTTCTGAATTAATCTATAATGGCTTAGCAGTAACAAAACAAAATGTATCTCCTAAAACAAAACCCTCCCTACCCCACAGCCTTTCATTTTTGTTTATCTATTCCTCACTTAGCCTCCAAACATGATTATATTCTCCCTCTTTATCAATTCTTTATCACTTTTTAGAGATAACAGTTCATCTTTATATGCACTAAAGCTTAGTTGACCATAACCTATCCGAAATTTATGACTGCTGTTTCACCCCAGCGTTTCTTAATGGACTCTGTCGTAGGTTTCCATTCTTCTTGAAACCTTTGAAGAGATTTGCCTTTTAGTAAGATTGTTAATTTCTCCATTTCCAAAATATCAAGAATTTTTAAAAACTTATCTATTAGAAGTTTTCTTTTCCTTCTGTAAATTATCATCCCAGATGTGATCATGTATAACATTAGTTTATCTTTACTCCTTATCTCCAGAAGTTTATCTATCATGTTTAATAAATATGTTTCTGGCTTAATTTGAAATTTACCCAGTATTTTACATATTATGCATTTGGACTTTTTGGCTTCCTTGCGTAACTACCACATGTGTTACAGGGTACCTTTTTTTCACCACATATTGGATATCTTTCAGCAGTGCTTTAGCTGTGTGTATTCTTGCACAGCAGGGAGCTGGATTAGATGACTCTAGTGGTTCCTTTCAACTCTAAGATTGCAAGGAAAGTCTTTAGATCCAGAGAGACCTGCATTGTGTTTCATAAAAAAAAGTGTTGAAAAAATCTTGAAGTGAAATACTATAAATGCCTCAACTATAGAATCCCTGTCTAGAAAGACATAAATACAACCCTCAAGTTACCTAATTGCACCTTTGTTCAGCCTGATGGCTATATCTTCTTCTGCAAGGGTTGCCATAGGAATCTTAATGTAGAAAGAGAGATTTCCATGCTCAAAAATGCTCTAAAATGCCAAACAGTATTACTAGCAGTAATGATAATATGCCATAAAAACAGTGATGGGATTAAATTAAATTAAAATAGTTCTTTGGAATATCTTTCATTGGAAAATGAATCCGGCTTAGTTTTTGAAAATGGGTCTGATAACCAAAAGATTTGACATGATTGAACCTTTGAATGAATTTCTTTATTCGAATAATCTACAGTTTGATCCCCTACATGCTTGAATCTGTTTCATTGGGGTTTGTTTCTGGATAAGTGAGTATAAGAAGGACTGCAACCTGAAAGAGAAAGCAATTCCTCACTTTCTGTCTCACTCTCTAATCTTCCACTACAACCAGTGCAGGAAAAATTGCTGTGATTTTGCCACGTAGGGAGCAATAGGAGTTAGGAATAATCATGTCTCTTCAGAACTTGTACTTTTCTACTGAGAGGAAGGAAGGTTGGGTTATAAACATGCATAAACATTTGCAGCCCTCTTTGAAGAATTAAATTTTTTTAAAAAAATAGAAATAACAAAGGAACTTCCCTTCTCTTCTGGAGTAAAAAATGCTTGCATGTTTTTGAAGCAACTGCACTCTATCTCCTGACTTGCCTGCTCTTCTCTATACTAGCAGAGAGAATGGACTGCTGTTGGGTGAAACATCCTGACCGTGGGCAGAAAGTTAGGAAGGCAATGATGTTGAAAGCTCAGAGAACTCTGTGTTGAAAGATATGCTGCCACCCATTATTAATTGAATGGGAGACATTACATCTTGAGTACGTTCCGTGTAAGTAACAGATAAGCTTACC
Organism: Iguana delicatissima; assembly: GCA_948472985.1. NCBI lineage: Eukaryota > Metazoa > Chordata > Lepidosauria > Squamata > Iguanidae > Iguana > Iguana delicatissima. Next base: position 22,501 of record CAOKZL010001862.1, on the reverse strand, counting down.
TGCTAAGTTCTGTGAAACTCGGAGAACCTTGCCCACTTGCAGCCTCCCCATTTCCCCTAACACTCTACGACAGTGGTTCTCAACCTTCCTAATGCCGCGACCCCTTAATACTCCCGACCCCCAACCATAAAATTATTTTCATTATTTATTTATTAGTTAGTTAGCTAGTTAGTTAGTTATTTCCAACATTGAATAGATTGGAAACACTGCCCTAAATCACTGCTCTGGATAGACTTCTAATGCCTAAAAACTGGTAACCCTCCCCCTTTTCTTTAAGCACAGAAAGCGTCCATCAGTGCCAGAATTAAGGCAGTAGTTCTAGTTCTGATTGTTAGGTTTCCACAGTTCAAAAAGCTAGTCACCCCAAAAGGCAATGCCAAAACAGCCCACATTTTACACAAGGCGCAGAGAGGAAAGGATAAGGAGAGAGGAAAGATGGTGGTGGCATAAGCAGATGCATTTTGTTTCACTCCCACCCTCCCTCCCTCCCTTAAAGGGAGCGCGGTTGCTCAGACGCTCTCACTCCCACGTTGCACGGGCGCCCCTTCCTCCCTCCTTTTGTCCCTCTGAGGGCTCGAGAGTGGGGTGCGATATCCACTGTAGCCCCTTGACCACGCTACACCCACGAGCCCCCCTCAGTCTCCCGACCTCTGCCCCCCAGCCCAGCAGGGAAAGACGGGGAAACTTCCCCACACGCACCCAGCACGCCTCCTTTCCCCTCCTGCCAGCGCGGGGTCTCCTCTCGCCATCTCCACTGCCCCACCCAGCAGGGAAGGACGGAGAAACGTCCCCACACGCGCCCAGCACGCCTCCTCTCACCTCCTGCCAGCACGGGGTCTCCTCTTGCCAGCACTGCCCCCCTGCCCGGCAGGAAAAGACAGGGAAACGTCCCCACATGTGCCCAGCACGCCTCCTCTCTCCTGCCAGCTCGGGATCTCCTCTCTCCACCTTTGCCGCCCCGCCCAGCAGGGAAAGATGGGGAAATGCCTCCACACACGCCCAGTACGCCTCCTCTCACCTCCTGCCAGCGCGGGGTCTTCTCTCGCCACCCTCGCCCCCCCACCTGGCAGGGAAAGACGGGGAAACGCCCAGCATGCCTCCTCTCCCCACCTCCCAGCGCAGGGTCTCAGAAACAGCGCTCCCATTGGCTGTGAGGCCGCCTTCTTTCAAAAGGGGGCAGGGCAGGATAGAGGAGCGGCGGCCCCTGTGAAAAGGTCATTTGACCCCCAAAGGGGTCGCGACCCACAGGTTGAGAACTGCTGCTCTAGGGAGTGGAGCATCATCTGGGGAGTTCATTATTTATCACTATTGCACTGTGAGCCAAAATAATGTCTTTTTTCTAAAGGGTGAGGAGGAACCATAAACCCAGTTAATACTTAGATATTTACCATATCAAGCAACCTTGAAAGAAATAGAAAACTATGGGAAACCACAATCCTGGGGAGAGGCAAATATTGTATTGATACCTAAAGAAGATAAAGATAAAAGAGAAGTTAAAAACTACAGGCCAATCTCTTTGTTGAATATAGACTACAAAATACTGGCAACAATACTGGCAAAATGATTAAGAAATGTAATAGAGCAGGATAAGATTCACGAAGGTCAAACAGGCTTTCTACCAGGTAGATATATGAAGAATAATATAAGAACATTATTGGACATGATTGAATATTATGATAAAAACCCAGGGAAGAAGGTAGCTATTATTTTATTGGATGCAGAAAAAGCTTTTGATAATGTTTCCTGGGAATTTATGCATCATGTCCTAAAAGAATATGAATTGGGAGAAGCCTTTTGTAATGGATTGAAACGATTTACCAGGATCAGACAACGAAGCTAATTATAAATGGAGATATAACGACAAGTTTTGGTATAAATAAGGGGGTACGGCAAGGGTGCCCTTTGTCACCAATATTATTCATAGCTGTATTGGAGGTATTATTGATTGCAATAAATGAAGATTTACAGATACGTGGCTTGAGAATAAAGAATAAGGAAATAAAATACAAAGCTTTTGATGACGTAATTATATTTTTGGAGGAACCTCAAGATTCAGTTCAGGTGTTGATGGACATCTTACAAAAATGTGGACAAATGGCAGAATATAATTTAAACAGAGAAAAGACAATGAGGATGATATTAAATATGACAAAGAACAAGTTGACCTGGAAAGATCAGGATATCAAATTACTTAGGTATCATAGTCACAAACAAAAATCAAGAATTGTTTGATAACGATTACTTAAAAATATGGAAGGAGATTAAAAGTGAAATGGAAAGATGGGTGCATTTTAACTTGTCTCTCCTGGGAAGGATAAATGCTTTTAAAATGTCTTTATTACCAAAGCTTATGTTTCTCTTTCAGAACTTACCAATAGTAGGAAGAGAAAAATTTTTTAAAGAATGGGAAAAAGAGTTACATAAGTTTATTTGGCAAGGGAAAAAACCAAGAATTAGGTTTAAAATATTACAAGATGCAGAAGAGAGAGGAGGATTTGATGTGCCATCATTAAAAACCTATTATTGAGCGTGTTGTTTAGATTTAATCAAATATTGGATACATGTAGAAAATACAACATGTAAAGAACTGGAAGGAATTAATAATAAGTTTGGATGGCACGGATACTTATGTTACGACAAAATAACATTTAATAAAGAGTTTAATAATAATTATATTTGAAAGACATTATTGAAAGTGTGGTTACAAATAAAGCATAAATTTTATAGAGGACTTCCAATTTGGACCTCACCTCAAGAAGCACATAAAATTGCCCTAACAAAACAAGGAGATTTACTAACCTATCAAGATTTGTTGAAATGGGAAGGGGATAAGCCAAGAATGTGCACAGAAGAAGAATTAAAGGCTTTGGGACATGAATTTAATTGGTTCCCATGGAGACAACTTAAAGAGAGATTTTAAATGGATCAAAAATTATATGGATTTGAAAGAAAAGAAAATGAATTAGATTTATTGATGAAGGAGGACGAAAAGAAGAGAATCTCCAAATTCTATGAGCTATTGTTGCAAAGAGAAATCAGAAACTGTTAAAGATAATGTGGTTAGATGGGCACAAAATAATTGGACATCCAGTTGAGTTGGGTACGTGGATGAGGGCATGGAAAACATGCATAAAATTTACACCAAGTTTAAATCTAAGAGGAAACTTTTATAAAATGCTACATAAATGGTATATAACACCTGAAAGGTTGCAGAAAATAACTAAAAATGGAAAGGAAAGATGTTAGAAATGTGATGGGGTCATTTTTTCATATGTGGTGGACCTGTAAGATAGCAAGGAAATTTTGGAAGGAAATACGTGATGAAATTCAAAGAATTTACAATTTAAATTTTGAAATGAAGCCAGAGTTTTATTTGTTAAATATGTTGGGGCAACACAGAGAGATAAGATGTCCCCAGAAGACATTGTTATATTTGATAACTGCTGCAAGATTGACATATGCACAATATTGGAAAGAAAGGAACCATGTTGATATAAAAGAATGGAAATTAAAATTCCTGGGTATGATAGAGATAGAAAAGCTAACATTTTCACTGAAAAATAAATCGATCCAGAACTTTGAAAGGGAATGGAGAGAAGTCTTGAACTGGATAAAGATACAGCAATAAGAAAAGGAAAAGAATAAAGCAAGATTGTGTATAATATAAGGCAACAATGTAATACGGCAATGTGACAATGCAGCAATGTAACAATGTAAGACGTAACAATATAAGATTACCTTTTGAAAAGAAACCAAGTATGAATGGAAGGTAAGTAAGCAGACTCAACTGGAAAAAAAGAAAAAAGCTTGGAAGTGGGGAATGGGGGTTTATTTTCACTTTGAACTTTAATAAAAATATTTCTAAAAAAAATACTTAGATATTTAAATGATAAACAGTTGGCCATATAACCCCTTCAGCTCTGCATCTCTGAAATGGGTGATAATTTGGTAACAGCTGCAGTCTTGCTTGCTCCTAGTCCATATTAGAGAGGGTTGTTTGAAGAGCAAACTCTAGAACTGTCGTACTGGAATGACAGTCTGGAGAACCATATCCTCATTATTGTACACAACGTGCCAGAGAGCATAGGAGATGTAGGACGAGCTGCTGACATCTCAGTGTGTGACTGCAACAGATGTTGGGCTAGGAAATCAAGGGAGAGTTCTTATATGTTTCTTAGGTGTGTGTTTTTTTTATTAAAGGCAATGAACTACTAAATCAAGTTTATTGCAATTCAGGATCGGCAGTAAAAGGTAAAAAGCAGAAAATAGTAGAATATCACGAAATCTTAATGTTCAACTGTACTTTTGCACTGTCTGCCTTGACTTTCTTCAGTAATTGTTCCCAAGTCTTTGCTGTTTTCTGCTAGAAGTATGGGGTCATCTGATGTTCCTTTCTCCAATTTCCATGCCTCCTTCGGGTCTAATCCTGCTTTATGTATGATATGTTCAACATACAAGTTAAAGGCATAGTGTGATAAAATGCAGCCTTTGAAGTCTTTAAATTTTACAGAGATGTTCTTCAAGTTGTATTTTGGCGTGATGCTTGGTTTAGTGTTCTTCTTTAGCTTTACTCTAACTTTTGCTATTAGTATTCATGATCTGTGCTCCTGGTGTTGTTTTTACAGAGAGAATAGAGCTTCTTCATCTTCTGCTTCCAGTTATGTTGGCCATCAAGTGACATCTTTTATACAGTCAGGCAGCTTGAAGCATACATTTGCAATGAACGAATTGTTGTCCTCACAAAATTCAGTCCATTAGTCTCCTGCTTCTTTTCTTGATCCTAGGCCAAATTTTACTACAATCTTTGATTCTGCTTTGATTCCTACTTTTGCATTCCAATTGCCTATGACTAACAAAAAACAGTTCTGGTGTGGGATCAAATTCCTCCTGGACTCCTGCACAGAATCTTTCAGCTTCTTCTTCTTCTGCCTCTGTAGTTGAAGCATAAACTTGGCTTATGGTTATAATAAATATATGAGTTTCCACCAAAAACTTACTGACATGATTCGGTCAGACTTAGCATTGTATTTTTTCGCTGCTTTTGCTGTATCTCTCCTCACTATAAATTCCATCTCATTTCTTCAACTCTAGAACCTTATAAAGAGGCTGTAGAGCAATTATTTCTTTAGTTCCTTGCCCTTCTCCCAGGAATCTGCTTTTTATATTTCTTTGTCAACACATTTGCAGAATAATGTTTTCTGGGAGCTTAATGTCAGATTATTATGTCATTTTATAACGATTCTTGCCTCGTTGTATGTATGTTTTGAGCAGCCCTCCCCTCTTAATGCCACAGTTCAGAAGCTTGATGAATCCAAATCCTGGACAAACAAAGGAGCTGTGGAGAACTTAAGCAGTCATGACTTGACCGAGTAAGAAGGCACAATTAAATTGCTGACAGTTGGAACCTGCCACAAAGGGTTGTAATGTGGAGTGTTTCTTTTCAATTATGTCCTCTTTCAGGATATACCATTCTGTCTTCCCTCAGCTTCTCTCCCCACCCCACCCCTGCCACCACAAGCCTCAGTTTTCAGTTGTACTTTAATCCATGATGTACAAACAAATCCATGATGGATCTGTTTTACCCCTCCACAGTGTTGAGGATTTAATTTTAATCCAAAGGCAACATCCTTTGGGATTTATAAACAAAGCCATTGAGGTCTCTCCTGAATGGTTTAAAATTTTGAAGAGAAAAAAAAGAGAGCTTTCTCCCTCCAATTCAAGTGATAAACTGACAGTGACCTCAGGGCAGGATTAATCACCTTGGAGACTATACTTTGAAAGAGAAAATGGAGGCTTTTGAAGACCTCTTCTTGAAAAACAACAAAGAGATTTCTGTCCCAGTATAAATGTGGGTGGGTGGGTGAGTATCGTGCATGCATGCGTTAAGTTAGCTGTCAACTTATGGCAACCCCATGAATTTTATAGGGGTTTCTCAGGCAAGGAATACTCAAGAGTTGGTTTTGCTAGTTTGTTCTCTAAAATACAGGCTTTTGGGAAGTGGAAGAATTGAAAATTGATTATGCCTTCCATCCAAGTACTAACCAAGGCTGACACTGCTTAGTTTCCAAGATCAGTTAGGATCTGGTGCCTTTAGGGAGTTTAACTCTCATATTCTGTCCCAGTATAGCTCTCCTTGATGTGGTTTTAATGGGATTGAAAAGACTGAATTTTAACATTTTGAAAGAAGACTCAGTCTGCCCTTCTGTGATCAAGCACAGAAATACATACCAGAGTTATTTTGTTTATGCTCCAAATATCCTTCATCTGCTCATGATGATTTCTATTTTCTACTGCATGTACCTGGGCAGATCATTTCCCCAATTTTATCCTTATTTTAATTTCCATTATGGATGCCATATTATCTTCTATGGAGTGGGAGTTGCTAGAGGAGTCACTGTCCAGAGTACAGCTCCTTCCTGAGAGTTCCTAGAAGTCAAGTTACTGAGGAGTCTCAAGTGCACATGTGTCTGAATGTCTGCACATGGGCAGAAAAGCTTCCTGTAGCACACAGGCTGCCTCTGTTATGGTAAGCTTCTTTTTGTGGCACTAAAAAGCCTGGAGGCTGTGGGAAGACTTCAGCAGGGTATCACCTCAGATGAGTGCCACTGAATCCTTCACTGCAAGTAGAGGATGGTTGCACAGATTCGGAAGCAGGCTTGGACTTGTAAATCTGAGCAGAGAAGGCAGTCTCTGCCAATGAAGCAGCTACTGCCTCATTTCCAGATCAGTTTAAGAAGTTGATTGAAGAGAAAGGCTACCACCCAAAGCAGGTTTCAGTTGTAATGAAACAGCCTCTTGGAAGAAAAATGCCCCCAGAACCTACACTCACAAAATTGAAGGCAGCATCAAGGCTTAAAGTGTGAAAGGACAGATTAACTCTGATTGTATGTGGTGACCTTGCTGGGCATGTGATAAAGCCAGGTGTAGTGTATATGTTGAAGAATCCACATGCTCTTAAAAGCAAAAACAAACTTTATCTACCTATGTTTTCACAGCACAATAAGAAAGCATAGGTGGACAACCATCTTGTTTACAGAATGGTTTCACTAGTGCTTCATCCCAGAAGGAAAAACATATTTGCAGCAGGAAAGTTTGGAATTTAAAATCCTATTAATAGTAGACAGTGCATCTGGCCATCCTGAATCTGTTTGCTCTGAAAATGAAGATGTTGATGATGTTTTCTTACCTTCCAGTACAACCTTATTGATTCAGCTCCTTGACCAGGGCATCATTTGTTTTGTCAAGGCCCTGTACACCCGCTCAATATATGATTGCATTCTAACAGGAGTTGATGCAGACCCTAATTATGCAGTGCTGGAAATTCTTCACTTTCACTGAGGTAACAACCTTAACCAAGAGTTGCAGTGAGTGAATTAAAATGAGAAATTGTAAATGCCTGCTGGAAAAAACTCTTAGATTATTTTCATGCCCTCTCAGAAATCAATGGAGAAGATAGGGGGATGATTCATGCAGCAAGGCATGTGGAAAAGGATTTGCTGACCTGCTAGATGAGGAAATGGAGGAACTTATAATGGCCACGAAAAGAGTGTTAACCAATGAGGATCTGGAGGAACTTGCTAAGACATCTTCAGAGGAAGATGAAAAAGAAGAAATGGAAGCTGAACCAACAATGTGGACATTAGAGATTTGCCAAAGTCTTCCAGACAATAAAGGATAAAATTATGGAATATGATCCTTGGATAGAATGCAGCACTAAAGTCACCTGTATGACCACTGAAGGATTACCACCTCTGCCCCAAAACTTTGATGAGGAAAACAGAGACAACAACTGATTACAGTGTTCTCCCAAGGTTTCGGGGGGAAGCTTCGGAGGATCCCCAACCATCAACATTGTCCTCTCCTGAGATCAGCATCCAACCATAGACATCCTGGAGCTGTAACCCAGGATCACTTTCTGATGATCCTCCTTCTCATTCTCCTCCAAGCTCTGTCAATGGGAGTGATAGAAGGTCACTAGCCTTCAAGCCACCAACCACTGAGATGCTAGAATTAGCCTACTGTTGACCTTCTGCATATGAAAACATTTTGTTCCCATCCCTTTTTGAACCACACAGTATTAATTTTTATGTTTTTACCAGTTGTACTCTGGCTTTGGACTGCAAAATAATGGCTACAAAGCCTTCTTTCTTTTAGATTCCAAAGTTTTTGTCAAGTTTCAGAGCCTCCGCTCCAAGCTGCATATTTGTCTCAAAGGCTCTGTCATTCATCTCACTGAAAAAAAAAAGTTTGGTATTATCTGCGTTTTTTGCTATCCATGATAAGTCTGGGAACATATTCCTTGTGGGATATAGGGGACCTACTGTATTAGATTACAGAGATTTCCAAAGAAAGACTCCTCAGATGGTTTTAAATAAATCCCATGGACCAGATTTGGAAGAGTTACTTTTGGCTTGCGGTTACACAGCATAGCTGTGTGGTTGGGGATTCTAGGAGTTGTAGTTGCAAAAAACTTCCTGAAGCACTAACCCTGCTCTTTGGGCACAATGAGAGTTCTGCTGCAACCTTTGGGGAACATCCATTGGGGAAGAGAGTTGGATTTCATTGTATATGAAATTTATTACTTGACAACAGCCACAAAGGACATGGATTATAAACTATTGGATTGTCAAAGAACATGGGTTATAAACTTATTGAATTCCTGTCATTCCCATTTAGCAAAGGTAGGTAACTTCGGAGGATCCAGGAACCAATACTCTCTTTTGGACATTCTAGAGCCCAACATGCTGCCAAAGTGCTCAAAAATGGGAGAACACAAAACCAGAAAATTGTGGAATTTCACTTCTGCTTCTGAATAATAATGTTCTGTTTTTAACAGTATAAGAGAGAGGCTGCAAACTGTATTAAAAAAGAAAGAAATTTCCACTCTGGAATTTTTCAGGAGAAGCAATTGACTTCTGTTTTTATTGCCAGAAAACAGGGGAAGCGGGGGGCAAAACTGCTCTTGGGATTCACATTCAGACTCAAAGCCAGAATTCACTCATCTCTATCTTATAGTATAAACGAAGATAGGCATTATAGTCCAACTTTTGGGAAGCATATTAAGATAAATTATAACCTTAATGTCTCTCTACCTTACTTGTGCACTCTTGGCCTGGCCTCCCTCCTCCTGCCCCCCAACACACAGAGTCAAAGGGGAAGCCATTGCACACATCTTCCATCTCTTGTTTGAGATTAAGAGCTTTCACATGCCACACTGAAAATCGGAGTAACAGGTATGTTTCTAACAGAAAGCTAATTTGTCTTTGTGATGATTAGGCAGTTCAGATGATAACAAAGCATGAGGGATCTGTGTGAAGCAAAATTCATGAGTAAGAAAATGGACTAGAGGCAGTTTGGTACCCGAGAACTCAGGAGAGAATTAGAGGCTTGCTGCCATTAGATCTCTGTAGCCTTTGGCAGTGTGTCATTTTCAGAATGTTAATCTCTATATTTCAGAGGAAGGAGCTGGGAAAATCTTCTCTTTCCTTGCCCAAGAAAAGCATATAAAATGCATGGGGTTGCCATAAGGCAACAGGTGACTTGAAGGCACATACGCACAATCACATTCAGGATGGGTTCATCTTCAGCTTGCCTTTAACATGAGTGAACTGTTTGGGTCATTAAAATTTTCAGCGCAGAACCGTATAGTTGTCCTAGAATCCTCCCAGGGAATATCAGGGTACTAGTCCTGGGTGCTTGAGTCACAACCTTTTAAAATGGAATGTTGTATGTAGTATGAAAAATTCTTTATCATTCTATGATATAGGTGCTGTGTTCCTTGCCTCTTTGAGATTTTTGAATTTTTGTGGTATTAGCAGCTAATTGATTGTAAACATCTCTCCCTTTTATAATCTACAGGGCAGTTTGCCCACTCTGGAAGATACAGTCACTCCTTCTTAGTCTTCTGGAAGTCAGTACAAAATAGACTTGAACTCCTAGTACAACAAAATAAGTATGATTTCATAGGCATCACTGAGACCTGGTGGGATGAGTCTCATGATTGAAATATAGCAATAGAGGGGTATAGCCTATTTTGTAAAAATAGACCAAACAAGAAAGGAGGAGGAGTATGTCAAGGATGTTTTCACCTGTGAAGAGATCCTTGACTTAAACCCAGTAAGCCAAGTCGAGAGCATCTGGGTAAGAATTAAGGGAGCGAGAAACAATAGGGATGTTGTGGTGGGGGTTTACTACAGACCTCCAACCCAGACTGAGGACTTTGATGACGCCTTCCTCAACCAAATGACTGCACATTCAAGGAGGAGGGATACAGTAATAATAGGAGATTTCAATTACCCAGATATATGCTGGCAGTCAAACTCTGCCAAGACAGCAAGGTCCAGCAAGTTTCTTGCTTGTCTTGCAGACAGCTTCATGGTCCAGAAGGTGGAAGAGGCCACAAGGGGATCAAAGATTCTAGATCTGATCCTGACCAACAGGGATGACCTTGTTAATGAGGTAGAAGTGGTTGGATCTTTAGGGGGGAGTGACCATGCCCTATTGGAATTTGGCATTCAGTGGGAAGGAGAAGATAAGGGTAGCCAAACACTCATCTTAGATTTTAAAAAAGCGGACTTCTGTAAACTTAGGGAGCTGCTGGCTGGAATTCCGTGGTCAAGAATAGTGAAAGGGAAAGGAGTTCAGGAGGCACGGGAGTTCCTTAAAAAGGAGATACTGAAGGCACAGTCTAAAACTGTGCCAATAAGGAGGAAAAATGGAAGGCATCTGAAGAAACCAGAATGGTTGACTAAAGATCTCTCAGCTGAGCTAAGTGTTAAGAGAAACATGTATAGGAAATGGAAGAAGGGGGAAACCACCAAAGAAGAATTTAAGCAAGCGGCCTGGAGATGTAGGGAGAAGGTCAGAAAGGCTAAAGCACAGAACGAACTTAGGCTGGCCACAGACTTTAAAAACAATAAAAAGGGCTTTTTTAAATACGTCCGCAGCAAAAGCAAAAAGAAGGAGACGATAGGGTCGCTGCGCAGAGAAGATGGTGAATTACTCACAGGGAGAAGAGAAAAGGCTGAACTACTTAACACCTTCTTTGCCTCAGTTTTTTCCCAGAAGGATACAAGCACTCAACCTGGCGGTTGGGGAGCAGGTGAGGGAGCAGGGGAAATGAGGCACGTAATAGGTAGAGAGGTGGTACAGGAATACCTGGTCACACTGGATGAATTCAAGTCTCCCAGGCCAGATGAATTGCATCCTAGGATATTAAAAGAGCTGGCAGAGGTCATTTCGGAACCGCTTGCTATAATCTTTGAGAAATCTTGGCGGACAGGAGAAGTTCCAGCAGACTGGAAGAGAGCAAATGTTGTCCCCATCTTCAAGAAGGGAAAAAAAGAGGATCCAAATAATTATAGCCCAGTCAGCCTGACATCAGTACCCGGAAAGATCCTGGAGCAGATCATTAAGCAGTAGGTTTCTAATCACTTAGAAAGCAAGACGGTAATCATGAGAAGTCAACATGGATTTCTCAAAACTAAGTCATGCCGAACTAATCTTATCTCTTTTAATGATAGAGTTACTTGCTTGATAGATGAAGAGAATGCTGTGGATGTAGCATATCTCGATTTCAGTAAGGCCTTTGACAAAGTTCCCCATGACATTCTTGCAAAGAAACTGGTAAAATGTGGGCTGGACAGGGCTACTGTTAGTTGGATTTGTAATTGGTTGACCGACCGAACCCAAAGGGTGATCACGAATGACTGCTTTTTATCCTGGAGAGAAGTGACTAGTGGGGTGCTACAGGATTCTGTCCTGGGCCCAGTGCTGTTCAATGTCTTTATCAATGACTTGGATGAAGGAAAAGAGGGCATGCTCATCAAATTTGCAGATGACACTAAATTGGGAGGGGTTGCTAATACGCCAGAGGACAGGATCAAAATTCAAAATGACTTGGATAGATTGGAGAGCTGGGCCATGGCTAAGAAAATGAAATTCAACAGAGAGAAATGTAAGGTCCTACACTTAGGTAGAAAAAATGGAATACAGAAATATAGTTTGGGGGACACGTGGCTGGATAGCAGTACATGTGAAAGGGATCTAGGAGTCTTCATAGACCACAAACTGAACATGAGTTGGCAGTGTGATGCGGCAGCCAAGAAAGCCAATGCAATTCTCAGCTGCATCAACAGGAGTATGGTGTCTAGATTGAGGGAGGTACTGGTACCACTCTACTCTGCTTTGGTTAGACCTCATCTTGAATACTGTGTCCAATTCTGGGCACCCCAATTCAAGAAGGACTTGGTCAAGCTGGAGCAAGTCCAGAGGAGGGCGACCAAAATGGTGAGAGGCCTGGAAGCCATGCCCGATGAGGATGAGGATGATGATAATAATAATATTTATTTCTATCCAGCCTCTCCACATGGATCGAGGTGGTGAACAACATAAAAGACATTATACATTAAAAGACATTAAAAGACATTAGAAACACCCAGTCCTCCCCACCTGCCAACCCACCTAAACCAACCTCTTAAAACACACAGCAATTGACAGACTTAGAGAGCTGGGTATGTTTAGTCTGCAGAAGAGGTTAAGAGAGGACATTATAACCTTGTTTAAATATTTGAAGGGATGCCATGTAGAGGAAGGAGAGGGCTTGTTTTCTGCTGCTCCAGAGACCAGGACAAGGAGCAATGGATTCAAGCTGCAGGAAAGGAGATTCCACCTGAAGCTCAGGAAGAACTTCCTGATGATCAGGGCTGTCCGGCAGTGGAATATGCTGCCTCGGAGTGTAGTGGAGTCTCCTTTTTTGGAGGTTTTCAAGCAGAGGCTGGATGGCCATCTGTTGGGAGTGCTTTGAGGGTGTTCCTGCATGGCAGGGGGTTGGACTGGATGGCCCCTGGGGTCTCTTCCAACTCTACATTTCTATGATTCTATCTGGAGTAGGGCATTGGTGGTGGCATTGCAATTGGAGAATACTCTTCCCAGAGAGGTTCACCTGAGACCCACCTTGCTATACTTTCAGGACCAGGTAAAGTCCATTTTTAAAAAAATCCTGGTTGTTTTTTTTTTAAATTGCAGTTTTAATCAAACTGCTTCTCTTGTTTTGTGGCTTTATTTTTAGTTTATTCTGTCTGTTTCCATTTTATATTTCTATTTTGATTGTTTTGTTGCTAATGTAAATTGCCCTGAGATAAAACTAAAAGCCAACATTTAAGGTTATGATTAAATACAGAAAGAAACGACACTGCATAGGCAGGAAAAAAAGAACCCAAGTATTGCTAAATAAGAAGAGAGTTAACTTTCTGGTGCAGATTTTTGTAGTTCCATACTTACTTCCCTGAGGTAGAGTCCCCAGTATTTAATGAGCATTGTTATAAGTATTAAAGGTTAGGTGTGCTGTTAAGATACTTCTGAGCCAAGCTTGGAAAAGGTAAACTTCAGGGGCTTATGAAAGTTTGCCTCAAGGGAGAGTTGAGATTTTTAAAGCCATCAGATGTCTTCTCTTGCTCAAAATGAAATCCAAAAGGCAGTGGTAGCTGGTGGCTTCCTTGTAAATGGGATAGTAAATGTGTTCCATGTTTTACTCCCAAATTTTAAAAGAACTATCCAGTGGGCTGAACTAGGTTTGGTGTCCTGGAGAGCTTCTTAAAATCCAGTGTTAATTCACTGTCCCACTGACCTGAGAGCCACCAGTCACCACTGCTAAGAGAGAGACTTATCATCACTTTCCCTGGCTAACAAAAAATGATATATTTTGACCAAAATATTTGTCAGCCAAGATTTCGGGTACCCAAAATCAGCAAGGAATGAAATTGGAGGAGCAAAAGTCACCAGTGAGGTATATTGGGATTCAAGAGCAGAGAGAGAAGGGAGAGGTAAGGATGAGGAGGTTGTGATGTACCTGGCAGAACAAGGGGCAAAGAAGGTGTAAAGGTTGTTGCCGGCAGGCAAAGTTTTCCTATGAGTGGACAGCAGAGATAAGAGGCGGTGTGGCCAGACAGCCATGTGCAAGGCCAGCAGAATTGTTATGGCTGTGTCTTGTGTATTAGAGAAGGCCACACGCCAGAGCACTGATTGGGTCAGCCCACTTGTTCCAGGGTGACAAGGCAGCATAAAAAAGCTGATGTTTGCCTTGACCAGTTGTCAGTTAGATGCCCCAGCTGGACCTGCCATGCCATTGGCAGTATACCAATTAGAAGGGGAGATGCTGCCCCATTTTTCTCCATTATCTTCTGTTTTTCTCTTTTGTCTAGTTGCTGGAAAGCAAGCCTGTTTTTGTTAAGCGTTATCTTAGAGTGCGGCAATAAATCAGTACTCTAAGCCTAACTAATGAGCCTCTGGAATTTTTTCTGCTATGCTGGAACTCACTGCTGCAGCAAAGCCTTGCTTCTCAGAGAGCACTCTGCTCATGCTCAGAGGAGCCAAATCCTGCCAACCCTGACAGGAGGCACAACAGTTCACCTAGTTCTCTGTGACCAGACTAAATGAAGTTATGTTAATCCCTGCTCCTATTATCATTAATCTTTCAGAACTGTGACACTGATGACGATGATGACCATAGAATCATAGAAATGTAGAGACTCCAGGGGCCATCCAATCCAACCCCCTGCTATGCAGGAACACCCTCAAAGCATTCCCGACAGATGGCCATCCAGCCTCTGCTTAAAAACCTCCAAGGAAGGAGACTCCACTACACTCCGAGGCAGCAGATTCCACTGCCAGACAGCCCTGATATATATAACAATTAATGCTGTTGTTTGTTGTAATCAACAACAAAAATTGTCCAAAGTCTGGATGGCAGTGCATACTGGTACTGCTTAGACTTTCATCTCCAGTTTATGCCTTGGGCTACTGGGAGAGATTCAGTAGTATGAACTCAAAGTAATTGATTAGTTTGTTTAACTTACTGTTGATGAATCAAACGTACTGATTAGCCTCCCACTAACCAGTACATTTTTTATTTTTTATTGGAAGGAAAAAAGAACAATGTACTGTGAACTTATGCTGTAGAATTTGACTGCCTTCCTGGGTCAAATGAGAGATCTATATGGATTATTAAAAAGGAAAGTTCCTGGTTCTGGTAGGGTTATTGGAGGACATGATCTAGCAAACACTTACTAGAATGCAAAACCCAAGCGTCGTGCCTGGCCAGGGGGAGGTTGTCAAGCCTGTGGAGCCTCCAATATATGGAAGGTCCAAAGAATCTCCAAATTAGCCATGATCAGGACCTGCAGGACATCTTTTTGGGAACAGAGTGACTGCAGCAGCGAGTTTTCTTGTTTAAGAATTACGAGCAGCCCTTAATTGAAACAGTGGAAACTGTTTCCCTAATGTTAAAGAAAGAAATGGCAAATTTGAAGAGACAGTGCTTCTTCTTTTTTTTATTGCCGTGGGAATGACAAGTATTATTAAATAATTCAAGCTTTGCTTTTTTATTTTTACTCTTGGATTTACTTTTAAAGGACATAATTACTAGCCTTGTAACTAATTTTGTACTTGTGGACTCTGATCTGGACTCTTAGAGGATTAATTCTCTTCTTTTCTTTCGAATGTACTGTTTCATTTGGATTGGTTATTTAGATTTTCATATTTGGACTGTGATTTAAATATATGGCTTATATATTTGAATAGGATTTTGCTGCATTATATTTGTAAAGTCATCATGTTTGGAATTATGAAGACCATTTTTTAAGGAAGTTTTGTTAGCCTGTTTGCTGGTGGGCAGTGTTCTGTACAGTCCTGAGAAAGTTTGTGCTAAAGAATTATTGTCCTTATCTATGGAACACAAGCTGTCTTCTTAGAGAGAATACACTGATCAATTCATGGCCATAAAATACTAATGTTGGAAGAAAAGGGAAATTGACTTTATCAACTCTTTTTTTCTTCTTTATAAAACTAGCGTATTTACCTGGTGTTGCCTGGGATTTTATTTTCTTCTTAAGAACCCACCCAACTGTCTTCTCCAATACCTGTAACTTTTCCTCATATTTCCCAATGCAGTCTGTATTCAGAGTTATTTACACACACTGTTTGGGTTCCTGAGGGAATACGCTGTCCTCCTTGCTGCCAGGCCTCATGTCCATAGCAACCGGCCTATTCTACCACCTGTAACTTTCCCCACAGTCCCCAATCCAATATGTGTTCTCTGGCAATGTTGATGTACTGGCTTTTGTTTTGTTTTTTGCTTTCTGTTGAATTTGTGCAATGGCTTTATGTTTTTCTGGAAGCATTTTTTGTTTTGAATTTTAACTTTAAGAATCACATATGGAACCCATACAATCTATTGTGTGAGACAAGAAGACCTTGTAACTATGTTGTGTGTGTCACTTTAATTTTTCTCACATATGCCTCCCAAATGTTTTCTGGCATCCTTATTTCCATAGCAACTGGCCTGTGGCCCAAGAGCTCTTGGCTGAGAATTCCAAAGGCCCCTCCCTAAACTATCAACCCCAAGGATTCCATGGAACCTTCACAGACAACCAATCATGTGAGGTCTTCTGACCTCACTCATCCAATCATATGAGGTCTTTGCATGTCTGATGCAGACAAACAAACTCACAGACAAACGTTGACTTTTATATAGTAGATGTTTATGGCTCCAGTTTTGAAATGTAAGATACAAATCAGGAAAGATCCAGTAAGGGAGATAATATGCCCAATTATTTTACTAGATTTCTGGCAGAATTTAGGCAATTTACAGTTTCCGTGGAAAATAAGCTTGATAAACCCATAGAACAAGTAACAAGAGACAGGAGAACTGTGAAAATCAAATATCTGAAAGAACAATTGTTGAAGTTCAAGAGAATGAGAATTAAACAGGAACTCTACAGGAAATGACTCGAGACTTGGAAATCAAAATTATTCAGAAGGCAAGAACTTGAGAGAGCCAATTTTGTATATGCAAGAAGAATGAAAGTTTGAAGTGATTTTATAACCCTGCTTTCAGCTAGAAAACAGAAAGATCAAATTTTGGATCTTAATCAGAAGTCACTGTAGAAGATTCAGGACAACCTTCTTGTGCTCTTGAAGGAAATTCTACCATGATTTCTTAGAAGAAGGAAAAACAAAAAATCTTTGGTCAGCTGGGATTGACTGAAAGGTCTGATTTTTACCTACAAAAATGAAAGACACAAGTTGAGCGTGATTGATCAGAAGAATGACCTTCTTTGAACATTTAACAGTGGTGAATTTGGAAAGAAAGAAAGAAAGAGATAGAAAAGAATGATTATGAGGAAGAAAGGGATCTGTAAGAACCAGAAGAGCTCAGGGATGTTGATGAAAAAAGGGAAAAAATAAATGGACTGATTAATATTGGATGATTGATTGATTATTTAGAAAAGAATGAGGATGATATTGTGATGAAAAGGTTTTTTTAACCTTACATTTTAAAGTTTAAATATTTACTATTGCATGAGAAGTGTAGTAAGTTTATTGCTACATGATTGCTTTTTAATATATTAAAAGACATTTTAATTTTAAGCAGAGGCTGGATGGCCATCTGTTGGGAATGCTTTGATGGGTGTTCCTGCATAGCAGGGAGTTGGACTGGATGGCCCCTGGGGTCTCTTCCAACTCTATGATTCTATGATTCTACTATTATCAGTAGACTAATTATACTATATAGTAATATGCTAATATAGAATAAGTTAAGAATGACCTATGTGCTTGTGAATTAAATAAGTGAAAAATAAAGATGGTAAGTGATTATAGTTAATCTTTATAAGGTAATTGACTTAGAGGATTATTGCTACATTTTGATAGCTTATTATTACTACTTGCTTAGTTGGAACTAATATGCAATATAGAATAAGTTGATAACTGCCTATAGAATAAGTTCATAAAATTAATGAGAATAAAGGATTTATTAATTTAATGTAACTGCTTGATTAATATAAGCTGTTTGCAACAGGGTCAGGAACCAATTTTT
This sequence comes from Iguana delicatissima, assembly GCA_948472985.1. Classification (NCBI taxonomy): domain Eukaryota; kingdom Metazoa; phylum Chordata; class Lepidosauria; order Squamata; family Iguanidae; genus Iguana; species Iguana delicatissima. Next base: position 4,626 of record CAOKZL010001862.1, on the reverse strand, counting down.
AGTTATTTGTAGTTTTTTATAGTTATTTGCTAGTTTTTTCCTTTAGTTATTTTATAGTATTGTCATGTATTTTTTAATTTGTGAAATAACAGTTTTTAAGTATCTTCTTTAGATTCTGAGAAAATGTTGAGATTATGCCTTTTCAACAAGGGAGCATAGACAATGGAGTATTTCCTTCAGATGGGGAATTCTTAAAGGCTTGGTGATACGTTACAGACAGAAGAGTTATGCCTTGAATATAATTTCAAAGGCAAGAGAATTCTTGAAGAGACTGGAGAAGGATTTAGGAGGAACGGGACCACCTGAGCAGTTGACTAAGTATTTGGATTCCAATGCTGAACAAGGGAAGGAGGATCAGGCAGAGACAAAAAAAGGTGTTAAAGAAATCTGAAGATGTCTATACATTTCTTATCCTTTAATGTTAAGGGGGTGAACTCAGCAGTAAAAAGACAAAAGATATTTCACTGTTTGTAAAAGAAAATAATTAATTTGATCTGCCTATAAGAAAACTGTATTAGGAAAAAAGGTGTTAAATAATTGAAGAACCACAATTTGGGAACAGAATTCACATCATCTATAGACAAAAAGGAGACAGGAATTGTTAATTATGCTAAATCAAATTTAGCTCTAGAAAAAAAAATATTTTGAGGATTGAGAAGGCTGGGCTGTTGTAGTACAGATTCAGATGTAAGACCAGTTGGTCATAGTAACTGGCATATATGCACTGGTACAGAATCAATCAAAAAAATTTTGACAAATGGTCTTCTCCAATTATGGATATGGCTTTAGATGAAATGTTTCTAGGGGACTTTACCGAAGTTATTGAACCTCAACTTGATAGAAAGTCACAAATAAAGATAGGACCGAAACAATGAAAACTCCCCAAATCTTTTCCTGACGTGATAGAGAATTTGGATCTGATAGATACTTGGAGATTCTGCAAAGGAATATTCTTTCCAGTCTATTTTATGTTGCATTTTTATATTGGTTTTTTTTTACTTGATATGGAAATAGTGTACAAGCATTAATAAATTAATACTGGTTGTGATTTCTGGTCGGGTTGATGGCGCATGCAATCTAGTGAGTGCTCACTAGATCATAAACCCCAGAGCATCATGCTTCCTCCTTTCAAGCTAGTGGATTCTCCTATACACGACAAGTCTGAATCAACCAAGCTCAGGATCAGCAGGACATCCGTTCAGAAATGGAGTGACCATAGCAGATCCCAAGGCTGAAATTGCATGCTTTGGTGGTGGTGAGGAGGTGAGTGCCTTTCATACCCCATAAGGACTTTACACCAACTTTCGTCTGGACCTCTTGCATTAGTGATATTTTTGCCTAAGGAAGACAAAAAGCCCTTATTTGTTGTGTTGAAACTGTATCCTTAATATTTAAGACTCTTCTCATGCAAGAGATGATGTAATATGGGAAATGAGGAAAAAATAGGTAAAGAGATAGTAGAGGCTACTCTAAATGAATACAAGTCACCAGGGCCAGATGAACTACATCCAAGGGTATGAAGAGAACTGCCAGAAGTAATTAACTGGTAATAATTCCTAAGAGTTCCTGGAGATCAGGAGAAGTCCCAGAAGACTGAAAGAGGACAAATGTTGTCCCCATCTTCAAAAAGTGGGGAAAACACCAAACAATTCCTACCCAGTAAGCCTGACGTCAATACCAGGAAAGATCCTAGAGTGGGTCATTGAACAGACAGTTTGTAAGCACTTAGAAAAGAATGCCATTATCACTAAAAGTCAACATGAGTTTCTCAAAAACAAGTCTCGCCAGACTAATCTGATCTTTTTTTTTGATAGAGCTACAAGCTTGGCGGATGAAAGGAGTGCTGTGAATGTGGCATATTTTGATTTCCATAAGATCTTTGGTAAGGTTCCATGATACTCTTGCAAACTAGGTAGTAAAGTGTGGCTTAGATAAAGCTACTGTTAGGTGGATTTGTAAATGGCTGACCAACCAAACACAAAGGGTGCTCACCAATGGCTCGTCTTCATCCCAGGAAGAAGTGACTAGTGGGGTGCCACAAAGTTCTGTCCTGGGCCCAGGGCTGTTCAACATCTTTATCAATGACCTGGATGATGGAATAGAGGGCACACTCATCAATTTTGCAGATGACACCAAATTAGAAGGGATATCTAATACGCCAGAGGACAGGATCAGAATTCAAAATGACCTTGACAGATAAGAGAGCAGGGCCAAAACTAACAAAATGAATTTTAACAGAGAGAAATGTAGGGTACTATACTTAGGAAGGAAAACTGAATTGCATAGATATAGGATGGATGATTCCTGGTTTGAAAACAGTATGTGTGAAGGCTATCTAGGAGTCTTAGTGGACCACAAGACAAACATGAGTCAGTGTGATGCGGCAGCTAAAAGAGCCAGTTCAGTTTTAGACTGCATCAATAAGAGTATAGTGTCAAAATCAAAGGAAGTGATATTATCACTCTATTCTACTTTGGTTAGACTTCACCTGGAATACTGTGTCCAGTGCTGGGCACTCCAATTCAAGAAGGACAATGACAAGCTGGAACATGACCAGAGGAGGGCAACCAAAATGGTGAAGGGTCTGGAAACCATATCCTATGAGCAATGGCTTAGGGAGCTAGGTGTGCTTAGCCTGATTGAAAAAAGGTTAAGAGGTGACATGATAGTTGCATTTAAATGTTTGAAGGGATGTCATGTTGAAGATGGAGCAAGCTTTTCTGCTGTTCCAGAGACTAGGACACAGAGCAGTGGATTCAAACTTCAAGAAAAGAGATTTCACCAAAACCTCAGAAAGAACTTCCTGATCATAAGAGCTGTTCTACTGTGGAATATGCTGCCTTGGAGTGTGATGGAGTCTCCTCCTTTGGAGGTTTTTAAATAGAGGCTAGATGGCCATTTGCTGGGAGTGCTTTGGGTGTGTGTTCTTGGATGATGGGAGTTTGGAATTGATGGCGTTTGTGGTTTCTTCAACTCTATGATTCTATGATGTTATTTTTACTGGATTCCGTTAGGCTAATCGTTACTTTAACTGTAGTCGACTGAATAGAATTTTAATGATATTTGTAAGATCATCATGCTTGGAATTTGGTCTAATAAGCATTGATTGGTATTGTGCCAGTCTTCACTGTTCCGAGGAAGTTTATGTAATAACTGTCTTTATGTAATGTTTGGGAATACAAATCGTCTTGTGTGAAAACACATTGAGCAGTAGATGGCTATGAAATAACAACACTGGGGAAAAGGGAATTTTTGTACTCTTTCTTTTTTAGTATAAAATTATTATAGCTCTAATTTTGGACAATGTCAATCAAAGCATAAAATACATGGTTTGAGGATATAGAAATGTTGCCAAGAATTTTTTCAGATCATAGTGCTGTCTTGTTAACATTCAAGACAAGGAAGCCACAATTTAATTGGAAATTGAGTAAAGAGTTGTTAAAAAAATGAACAGATTTTGAAGAAGGCAAAAGAGACTTTGCAAAATTATTTACAAGATAATTTGAATAAAGGAACTAAAACTGGAATTGCTTAGGATGCTAGTAAGGCTCTGATGGGAGAGGCCTTTTGATCCAGCAAAATGTAGAATTGAAAAGAAAAAGACAAGAAGAAATAACCAGAGAAATCAAGATTAAAGAAGAAGAATTGCAGAAGAATCCAACAAATACTAAGCTATTGAAGGAGTTGGAGATATTATGAAAACAGGTATCAGTGACTATAACATATTAAATATGCATGGCAGAAAATGTTGAGTTTGCAAACAAGATGACTAGCTTACAAGTTGAAGGAGAAAGAAAAAGAAAGGAAGGGAAGGATGGAAGGAAGGAAGGAAGGAAGATGATAGCTGAGATTAAACATGGAGAGCCTTTAACTGTGGTTATTGACAAGATGAAAATCTTTTATAAATTCTTCTCTTCATTATACAAAGAACATAGAGTGGAATCCCAGAACATACAATCTTACTTAGATTCTCAAAACCTACTGACAAATTTCTGAGGACCAACGGGCGAGTTTCGTTGCCAAGAAATAGTTGCACAGTTAGTGGAGACAGTTAAAAATATAAAAGCTATAAAGGCACTGGAAACAGAATTACGATTGGCCTCTTACTGTAAGATGTTAGAAGATCAACTATATATACCTTTACAACATTTGATTACCTTTATAATTGATTGTGGTAAGTTCCCTGAGATCTAGTCCACTGTGTATATAACTTTAAGTCCTAAATAGGATAGAGACACAATGGATCTGAAGAATTATAGACCTGTACCACTCCTAAATAATGACTACAAGATTTTTGTCTGCCTTTTAGACAAAAAAAAATTCCAAGACCTTGGAAAACTGTTGTGGACCAAAGCAGACAATAACGGGGTTGAAGGGCTGATAACATGGCTTCATTTATGGTACGTTTGTGCAATTTACATTCAGAAATAGCAGTTTTGTATAGCAGTTCTGTGCGTAAATGCTGGCCACTGGAAAATCCCATGTGTTGCACAAATGCAGTTTGAAAGCTAGGATTTACTTAAAAACTGAGATAATCTGCAGGGTATTATCTTCATGATATCAAGCTTCCAAGAAGTCACTAATTTCATTGGCAGATTCAGAAAGCATTTGGCTTTACTAACGAAG